>JABJVR010049312.1:7862-22231 GCA_025773905.1 Chitala chitala | reverse complement strand
AATCAACCTAACCTGCATGTCTTTGGACTGTGGGAGGAAACCGGAGCACCCGGAGAAAACCCACCAAGCACAGGGAGGACACACAGACAGGCAGGCAGGAATTGAACCCCAGGCCTGGAGGTGCTAACCACCACGCCACCGCGAAATTATATATTACCAAAAAATACATTATATATATTTTTTTCGCGCCACAACTCGGATGTGACTGTTAGATTAAACAGTACTACATCAAAATAGTTTTTCTTCATAAACACCTTGTAGAGCTCTGTCGAAATGCCTCCTAATTTGAATTTTGTACATGCCCCCTTTCTTTCATTTTGCGCCGCAGTTCTTCTGTGACGTATGATAGTCATCTGTGACGTTTTATTTGTGCGACGGCGATGATGTCATTAGGGCGCGACTCCGACAGCGGAGGAGAAGCGGCGAGTTCCCGTCTCGGACAGAACATAAACTTCCGCTGCTTCGTGCTTTTGTCTGTGAGCCGTCAGGAAAAAGGTTTGCGAGCAGTTGCGTTAAATGGAGCTATATTACTGTCATACTTTTTAATTTAATAGTTTGTAGTGTATAATTAATGTTAATATTGTTATGAAAGTGTGTTGTTTCGTTACATTTGCATTTTAAAGGAAATAGCGGTGCGGTAGAGGAATTCCTATGCAGAATAAGAAAACGAAAATGACATCAAAGGCAAAAGGTAATTTTCCAGACACTTTTCCCATCTGAAATAAATCTCCTCTGTACACGTAATTCTCTCAGAATCTGATGCTACATACAGCAAATGTTCCGTATAGTGGGATGTGCAGTTAACGTGGTGCCTGGTTGTGTCTGCCTGTTTTTTTGTCTTTAGTTGGGAAGGTGGGATCCAAGAATAAAGATGACGCACCTTACGAGCTGGAGAGTCAGTTTGTGCTGCGGCTTCCCCCGGTACAGACACAGCAGAGCTGGCTTTCAGATGTCACTGCCACAGAACAAAGGAAATACTGTAAAGTACACACACACACACACACACACACACGGGCTCCATACTGATTCATTCCAGAGCTGCTTCTTGTTGAACACATTAATGTCTTCGTTTTCATGACAACCCGGGCTTTTTCAAATAAGATGTTGCTTATTTCTGTTCTAGCTCAAAACCTGGCTGCACATGTTCTCTGCAAGATTTCTGTTCAAGTCATTAGCAATTTATTTGCAGTCTTATCTTTTAGGATGTTATAACCAGTTACACTTTGTACAACAGGAGTATGCATCAACAGTGCGGCGAATCGCACAGTCCAGCAGCATGAATGTGAAGGACAGATTCACCATAGAGCTTCATGGTAGGCATCACGGCTCGCCTGTAGAGCCTAGCGGTAGGCATCTGCACAGTTATGAGGTACCTCCATATTGAGTCCTGCTATTAGTGACACTGCAGGAATGGTGGGTCCCTACTAAAATGTATTAGTACAAGTATTAGAGAAAATTGTACAGAGATACAAGTTACCTTTTGGTTAAGTTTACCCTTAAAAGTCAGTTTTGAGTTTTATTGTATTTCTTGTTTCGATAATGTTTTAATAACGCTGGGTGCAGCATTTAACAGTGATGCTAAAACGAGTTTTGTTCTTTTATACATTGGATTTTCAGTGCGAAATATTTCACATCCTGTGTAGTCAGTGTTGCGTCTCCATACCAGCCTGCAAGCTTGAGGTTATTTACTAAGCAGAGAGAGGCTTACTGTGAAGTGTACAAACCTTTACAGACATTCTAGCCATTATGTAAAATGATAAATTAATAACTTATTTGAAATTCTAACTAACTTTCAGCTGACGGGCGGCATGGAATTGTGCGTGTGGACCGCGTGCCCTTGGCTTGTAAACTGGTTGACTTGCCCTGCATCCTTGAGTCTCTGAAAACAGTTGACAAGAAGACATTCTACAAGACTGCAGATATCTGTCAGGTACCCTGAGGAAGTAAAAAAAAAAAGTAACAGAGACACAGTTTGAACTCAATTACTATGTTGGCCTACAAGTCTAAGCCAAGGGTCTGCAACCGTCATTACCAAAATAGCCATTTTTGGCCCCTCTCCCTTTACAGGGAACGCTACTGCAGAAGGGTGGAAGAGCTGTGGGTTGCTGAGCCTTAGTCTAAGCAGTATCATTCATGATAAATTAATAGCTTTAATTATAGCAGAGATTTTTGTTCATATTTCTTTGCTTGTATTTTTTTGGAATGGCAGATGTTGGTTTGCACTGTAGATGGGGATCTCTACCCACCATTAGAAGAACCTTCTGGCAGTGCAGATCCCAAGAGCAAGAAGAAGGACAAGGACAAGAAGTTTGTCTGGAACCATGGCAGTAAGTGGTGGTCTCTGTGGTCAGTCGCATCCTGCAGGTGGTCCATTGCATTTTCCAGACAGTCAATTGTCCTGCAGACCTTCCTCTGTGGTCCGCCTTGTCCTGCAGACAGTCTGTCGTGTCCTGCATGCTTTCTTCTGTGCTCTGCCACTTTCCACAGACCTCTGAGATCCCTGCCTTACTCTCCATGCTTTTAACTTGTGTTCTTTTTTTAACTTCTAGTTACTCTTCCTTTAAAGAATACAAGGAAGAGAAGATTCCGCAAGACTGCAAAAAAAAAGGTATACCCTTATTTCATATACTGTACAACCATTTTTGAGAATGAACAGAATTTACATTCTCTTCATATGCATAATTTACATGTTAAAAGAACACTGAATACAGATCCAAGATTTACATATTGTTTTTCTGGAGTATGCGTGTGCCACAACTGAGTTTTAATCTTTAGTTTGATCCTTGTCTGTCAGATCACCCTACTCTGTCCTGTGATAAGTCCTAATATGTGCAGTTTAATCTTTGATGCTGTATGCGTGTGTCAGGTGGTACACCAGAGTCTCTCTGGGTAAAAACACAAGGGCGCTGAAGTACTAAACTCCTTTTGCAGTACATCGAGTCACCAGATGTGGAGAAAGAGGTGAAGAGACTTCTAAGCACAGACGCCGAAGCTGTCGGTGTCCGTATCCCTGCTGTTTCTGCATCTCTGTGCATATTGTACAGTCAGCATTAATCACATTCCTATATTGCTGGCCCAGCGAACCTATGAAACACTGTGCTGTAGGGGCAAGATTGCAAGAACGCTGATACCGCGATGTAGTGTGTATGGCAGTGCGTGTTTGTCTTTAACCGTGCGGACCAGGGTGGGAGGTTATCGCAGAAGATGAGACCAAGGAAACTGACAACCAAGGTTCTGTAGCCAATTTGGACTCCTCACCAGGAACATCAGGACACAAGCTAAGCCACAGCTCCTCAGGTAAGATCCAGGGTGGGGACAACTGTTATATCATTACTGACGATGCCCTAGAGAAACAGATCACAGAGCTGGCGTCTACTTTGTGTGTGTGTGTGTGTGTGTGTATCCGTGTGCCTGGACAGCCCAACACGAAGAGCTGCGACAGATGTTCAATGACATCAGCAGCAGCGAGGATGAAGAGGATGAGGGAGATAGACATGAAGATGAAGATCTCAACATTGTGGACACAGAAGACGACGTAGACCAGCAGCTTCAGGAAAAGCTGAATGAGTCGGATGGTGCTCGAGAGGAGAGCGACAGCAACAACCAGATGGGTGAGAGAGAGCGGGCGAGCGGGCAAAAGAGAGAGCGGGCAAAAGAGAGAGCGGGCAGGCGAGGGAGAGGGCGGACGGGCAAAAGAGAGAGCGGAGGGAGAGGGCGGACGGGCAAAAGAGAGAGCGGAGGGAGAGGGCGGACGGGCAAAAGAGAGAGCGAAGGGAGAGGGCGGACGGGCAAAAGAGAGAGCGAAGGGAGAGGGCGGACGGGTCCCTGTTTATGCGGGCAGGCGGGAGAGAAAGGGAGGACTGACAGGTCCTTGTTTACTGGAACAGAGAGGGAGACAGAGACAGGTCACTATAATATGACAAATGGTCACTTGTCCATTGGATAAAACATCTGCAGAGCACTTATCAGGATGATGTAACTTTGACTGTGATTCGTTCAAGTCAGGTTTGGAGGGGGGAAAAACAAGTAACAATCCAAGGCCATCCAGCTGAACAGCTACACACACACACACACACACACACACACACACACAAACAAACTAATGTGATGTGCCGTTTGTGCTCAGTGTCAGAATTTCAGGTCCAGATCAACAGCGTGAAATCCAAACTACAGGAGACGCGAGCTCGTAAGAAACAGCACGAGGACCTTATAATAAAGGTGGAGAATCAGTCCCTGAAGGTGAGAAAGCAGGAGAGGACAGGTACACAGGCGCACGCGGGGCTTTGCTGGCAACGACACAGTTTGTTCCAGTGCCTGAACTCTAAAAACACTGCCTGCTGGGAACATTTGTGCAGGTCTTCAAGACACACACATATTACAGGTTTCCCTTCAGCATGCTTAGCAGAGCTCAGGGAGAGCTGCCACTCAGAGCCGCTGGTGCCAAACAGCAGCCCTGAGAATCTTACACCTGGCAGTTCTCTGACGTCTGCTGTGTCTCTGAGCCCTTCCCTCCTGAATAGAGTGTGTGTGTGTTTTCATTTCAGCCAAGCAACAGTGCGCGAGTGTGAATACACACACAGGCTGCTCTGTGAGCCTTGGGTCACTCACACACGCATCACCCCTGCTCTTGGTCCTTGTGTTTTCAGAATCGCTTCCAGGCGCTGTTAAATGAAATTATACATCAGGAAGAGCGTGAGATGGCACAGGTAAGACCTAAGAAACAAGGTCCGGGGCACATCTGTAGCAGGATGCAGATGCAAAGGAAACAAAATGGAGACGCACAGGTTTTGCTCACCGTTGTATCTGCCATGTCAAATAAAGGGAAAAAAGGTCACAGAAGGGGTTTTAATCAACATCCACTAGACTTGTGATTACATCCTAGAGGCAGCCATCCATCAACACTTGTTTTTTTTTTATTCCTCTAGCTGGCCTCCTTACAAGAGCAGTTGGACTCATTGATTGAGAAGTAGCCACTAGAGGGCAGTGTGGGAACATCTTGCGTTGGCTGCTGGCGACTTGGCTGCTTTCACCTGGGAGGGTTGTCCTGGCAGTATGGAAGTCTTCGCTGTATCTTAAATGTGTTCTTTGTCTTTTTTTTTTAAGTTCTTAACTTTGACTTTGTACACCCGTGCTGAACAGCTGTTCTTTGGGTACCTTTATTGGATTGTTATAGTACTGTGCATTTTGTATAATTCCCATTAAAGACATTTTGTTTGACTGTGGAAGCTTACTTATTTACCTGTCCTCATCTGTGTGAAAATGTGAAGGGGGTACCCCATTCTCCTTTCCAAAAACTAAATGATCAGACAATCTGTGTTCACACCTAACACCTCAGTCACACCCCCAGTTCGTCTGTACTGTGGTCTTCTGGACTCCATGTGTGTCTGTCACACTCACCTCTTAAAGGGTTTAGTGGGAAGACAGGATTAATGTAGTCCAGTTTAAGGTGGTCATCCGTAAGCAGGTAATCCAGCCATCTGTCAGAGAGCACAGGGGACAACCTGAAGATCTGGACCTCAGAAAATATCTAGTTTCCTAGTAGCCCTTCTATAGCATCGCACTGCTGCCGTGTTACCTTTGGGACTAAAGGACCACACACTCTGACAATGGAGGAAGCGTATCTACTGAGGCACCCAGGAGTCAAGAAGAAGATTCTTCATGGAGGTTGGGGTCCTCTGCCTTGTTTTCCAGCTGGCACTAAAGTAAGATGACTCCCAGTGCTACGAAATGTTAGCAGGACTCTTACAATCAACACATACTGACATTATGTGTAAACATATTCTTCAGCATTAAATGTATTTGCTTTTCTCATGCTCTGTAGTTAACCTCACTGTGTTTTCATCATTGCTGTCTGGCCATGATTGTTAGTGCAGGTTCTAACTGATTTTAATCCCCATAAGCCTGTAAGTGTTCATGGTCCAATTTTACCTCACTATAGCTAACTGTGACTCACAGTTAGCTGGCTGTAAGCATGGTGTGATCACAAAAAATATATTTAACGTTTCATGTGTGGGCTGTCGTTTTGATGGCAGTTTTAACAAATGACTCATTGCAGCATGGAGAATTTTGCAGTAAAAACGTTTACACAAATGTACCTTAGGTCCTGTGGTAGAACACTCCAAAAACAAGTCCTCTCCATTCACATCTTCTGTTCCTCATTATCCTGTTTCATCTGTTTTTCCCTCTTTCTGGACAAAGCTAGTGTTTCACTTTCAGACACTGAAAGATAACTTTGAGAGGACGGTGATTGATGACAGCCGCAAAACCAAGCAGCCCATGGAAATCTTTGTGGGCAAGATGTTCAAGATGGAGGTGTGGGAAGTCCTTCTGACATCCATGAGGGTCGGCGAAGTTTCAGAGTTCTGGTGTGATGCTACTGTAAGTACAGAGAAGATGGATGCCACACTCAAACTACCTGTTGTTTCCACACCCTCTGCTGAAGTCGCAGCTCAGGAGGTCCAGACATCTCACACCAACTTTAGCTTGTGGTCTTTCTGTAATCAATACATTCTGATGCGTTCTGTTACTTCCCATACTGACTTAATGCATCTTGATCTTGCGAAAATATTTTTCACTCCTTGTTCCTCTGGTCACATGACTGCTGTGTACATACGATGCATCACCTGTTGGTGACCGTTATTCAGTGTTCCTCTGGTCACATTACTGCTGCGCATAGAATGATTAGATGCAGCACCTGTTCCTGACCACTGACAGTGTTCCTCATCACTGGTCATCATCACAGTAGTATTCAGAACCCCGGGTGGTAACACTGCTGGCACAGTCCTACGCACTACACGTCCCTTGTGTAGCTTCACACAAACACACTCACGTACTCTCCGTACTGCTTTGTGGAGCTAACGTAGAGGACCAGTGGACTGATGGTGGGGCCACTTCCTTTTGTCTCTTCTGACAGCATACAGGGTTGTACCCCATTGTCTCCAGAGGCATGCGTCTGGCTGCCCAAGGCAGGGACCCCCTGGAAGGCCAGGAGCACACGTGTGGGATGGGCAACATGTTCACCTATGGCTGCTCAGGCTTCCCGGAGCTAGACCAGCTGATGAAGGAACCGCAGCCCCTCATATTCATCATTGAGCTCATCACGGTAGGGCTATTCTCAGCTGCACTCAGGAAGATAATTAAAGGGTAACGAGATGTAACATTTAATCAATAAACGAACAGTGACAAACACACTGTGGACCAAATTCAGTCACTCAGATGGTCTATGATGGAAGAAAACTGTCACAAATGAGAAGTCGATAAGATCAGCACAAGAACCTCTATCACAGGTGCACTCAATCTCTGGCCCTCTATCCCAGTCACGTTTCTGATGCCCTTACCCTCAGGTAGGTGAACCCTGCTCCTACAAGCAGGATTCCTGGATGATGGATAAGGACGAGAAGCTGAGGGTCATCCCATCTCTGCATGAGCAGGGTAACACCCTTGTGAGGCAGGGCCAATTCCATGAAGCTGCCAGCAAGTACCAAGAAGCCATTCTTCTACTGAGGACCGTGCAGTCCAGGGTGAGTAGTGATGGGTGATGTCAGTCCAGAGGGATGCTGGGAAGGGTCACATCATGGTCAGGAATGTGGAAATACAAGAAAGGAAACAATAGACAAGGCAGAGCAAGGTGTGTGTGTCTGTGTGTGTGTGTGTGTGTGTGTGTGTGTATTACAGAGGACAGCATCCAGTCTGGAACAGGCTCCAAAGGGGCTTCTATCATCTCTCTCTGTGCAGGAGATGCCAGGACATGATGACTATGTCAGCTTGGAGCATCTCATCACACCGCTTGTGCTAAACTACTGCCAGTGCAAGCTGGAGCTGAAGGAGTTCTATGAAGTTCTAGAACACACCACCGAACTGCTAGAAAAAAACAAAGGTGAGCTGTTCTCTGTCGATTTCACACAAACTCACGTCTCACACTGTCTCGTCACTAACGCATCACACAGACAACTTCATCTAGTCCACTATCTTCATCTTCCTCACCACACAGACAACCTCATCTAGTGCAGTGTCATCTTCCTCAGTACACTGTTTTGTATGTATGTTTTTTTTAAGAGCATCTGTGACACAAAACCATCAAACTTTTCAACAAGGCAATGTCAAGGCCTACTACAAGAGGGCTCAGGCACATGCTGCTGTGTGGAACGAGAAGGAAGCTCGTGAGGACTTTCTCACGGTGACAAAACTTGACGTTACACTGGTCCCACTGGTGCACCAAGAGCTCAGGCTGCTGACGGACAGAATGAAGGAAAAGTACTGTGAGGAAAAAAGGAGTTACTGGGGGATACTGACGAAGAAGGGGCAGCCTACAGATGAATGTAAGGTACGGGCTGCAAGCCAAGGGGAGGAGGCAAGCTCACCAAGTGTCAAAGAGGAGTTGAGAGCTGAACCAAAAAAGGAGGAGTCGAGAGCTGAACCGAAAAAGGAGGAGACACGAGCTGAACCGGAAAAGGAGGAGACACGAGCTCAACAGAAAAAAGAGGAGACACGAGCTGAACAGAAAAAAGAGGAGAAACAAGCTGAACTGAAAAAGGAGATCACAAACACAGGTGACATCATTGATGTCAGAGAAGAGAATGCATGGGAATCCTGTCACGCAACGTCCTCACAGAGAGACAGCAAGAACTGGCAGGACATGCTAAGGCTCACACTTCTGCTCCAGGATGAGGGTAACTTCCTCATCAAAAGGCAGAGCTACACGGAGGCTGCAGAGAAGTACAAGGAGGCCATTGAGTACATTAACGTCCTCCAAGACGAGGTAAGGACGACCTGTGTTCGCAGGGCGCTGAGGCCATACTGCAACTCAACGTTATGTCAACACATCAATTGCATCTTTTCACATCTGTAGTTCAGTTTAAGTACTTTCTTGAAGGACGTAATGGACAACACCTGCCTCTTCCATCAGATTTACACATTCAGCACCATCAAGTTCCTTCATGCTGTTTGTATTTCGTGCTCAGTTTCCCTCACTAATTTTCACAAATGACCACAGCAGGGTCCAGATAGTTCAGGGCATGACTACGACTCTTTATCACAAGCGTTTCAGAAGCTGTTCCCGTGTGTTCACCCAACGGCAGGTGAGCTGTAACAGAGATGACTGGGAGTCTCTGGAGAAGGTGCGTCTTCCTCTGACTCTGAACCTCAGCCAGTGCCTGCTGGAGCTGGGGGAGTATGAGAAGGTGCTGGAACAGAACAAGAAGGTTCTGAAGAAACACAGAGGTAGGAGTGGGCCTTCAAACACCCACTTTCCTGCCTGTACATGTTCCCCAAAATGTTTTAGGAATGCTTCAGGAAAGCCACCCAAACTGCTGACAGTTTCCTACCAACACGTCATGGCTGTGTTCACTCTGCCTTTTGGCTTTGTTGATGAGATTACTTAACCTCACCTTCAGAACCCCAAACACCACAACAGAATGACTGAAGTTCTTTGATGTGACTTTTCTGTTCCAACACATTAATTTAGTAACTCTGATAGAATGTTGTTATTCACTTTAGAAGTAACATCTTACCTTAGATTGTTTTTTCTGAAGTTTGTATGTATATAGTTAAAAACAGTATGGAATTCTCTGTGTTGGTTTTCATGCTACTGGATATAAGATTTTTTTTCAATTTTACCCCCATCCCCAGGAAACCTGAAGGCAGTGTACCAAAAAGGTCGTGCACATGCAGCCCTGCACCAGAAGGACGAGGCCCAGAGACACTTCGCCCAAGTTGCCAAGCTGGACCCCAAATTTGGACCCATTGTACACTTGGAGCTAAAGAACATGGCTGAGAGCATTTGGACCAAGCACTGCCAGGAAAAGACCAACTGGGCCTTCAGAGGGAATGTTGCACAATGTGAGAAGGGGAAGTTGGATAAGAGAGAATGGGAGGAGAAGACCCAGGAGATCAAAGATGCAGACATCCACATAAGCAGCAGAGAGCAGTCTGGTATCACATCAGAAAGGAGGAGAGCTGGAGAGCCACACATATACAGGGCTTCAGGAAAGACACGTAATAAAAACATCAGCAATTCAAATAATAATGCTCCATGGACCTCACCAAAGAAATCTCTACTGCCCTCACCATCAGCCAATGGGAACACAGAGGCCATTGGCAGTGAGGCCAATAAGAGCACAGAGTCCGTTGGCAGTGAGGCCAATGGGAGCACAGAGTCCGTCTGCAGTGTGGCCGGTGGGAGCACAGAGGCCCTCAGCGGTGCGGCCGGTGGGAGCACAGAGGCCGTCGGCGGTGCGGCCGGTGGGAGCACAGAGGCCGTCGGCGGTGCGGCCGGTGGGAGCACAGAGGTCCTCGGCGGTGCGGCCGGTGGGAGCACAGAGGCCCTCGCCGGTGCAGCCGGTGGGAGCACAGAGGAAATTGCCAGGTCCCTGACCTGGTCAGAATAATTCCAGTAGGCCAGATTTGGAAAACACCAGTACTGTCAAGAAACATAGTATATCAGAGATGCACTGAAAGTAATATATTGCATTAATTAAAACATAGATTCTCATATAATTGGATCATTAAACTCCAGTAAAAATATAAAACACCATATCCAGCTTATGTCAGGTACAAATTTATTTCTGTACACATCAGTAGAAAGCTATACACAATGACTTTTTTGTAAATAAAAAATCTTTAGTTTTAGAAAAACATTAAGCATATCATTAACAAACAAGCTAAACTGAAAATGTTTGACAGCTGAAAAGTATATTTTGAAACCGTGACACAAAAGAGAAGATGTAAAGAGGCATTGTGCTGTGGCACGTGCCCGTCACCGACCTGCATTAACAGCATGGCGAGAGCGTGGTGTCCTCAGCACCTGTGTGCAGAATCTCCTACACAGCGGAGGGCGATGAGCAGGTGGGTTAACAAGACCAGCTCTGCTTGTGTCCACATGCAGGCAGAGGGCTTCACTTCTCACAAGCTAATGGCCAACCAGCTACTGATGCCACCTGTCCCAGAAAGGTCATGTCCCATGTGTATATAACAACTGCAGCATCATCCTGCACGAGCACCCCTGCCATGCTCCAGAGGCAGCCGTTAGGGTGACAGGGTAGTGTGGAAGGAGGGGGCGAGCAGAGAGGTATGGTCATGACCTGAGATCCCTCAGGTGATTGGGTGAGAGCCTGGAGGTGCCAGGAAGGTCAGAAAATTGAAAGGTCCACAAGAAAGGACCAAGAACTTCCAGACTGTAACACAGGACCACAGTGACCTGGCAGAACACCAATGTTAATGAATGCAAAACACCACACAATACTACCAGCCTGACATTTGTTCTGGTCACTTTGTGTGTGCTAAGAACATGGTGTCTGTCAGCTGTTTTGTGATGTGCATTCACATAATCTGCATACCAAATACTTGGGCAATAAAAACTTTCATGAGCTAATAGCTATGAGTGATTTTTTTAAAAATCTCCTGGACAACGCATGATAGGATATGATAAACTTCAGTTCTCTGTGGATATAAGAGGGATGATATTGACTTTTTCCAAGTGCCTGTAGCATGGTTGCGGGGGGTGGCCATGCTGAATGGGGGTGGATACCTTGCCTAACTTCCTGTCTCTGTAATATGTATGGAGGTGTCATTTATCCTGCATGAACATTTCAGTAAACCTGTTCCAGTCTGTAGCTGAAGCATTCAAGGAAACGGTTTCCTAGCAACTGCATCACAAACAGACAGCCAGCCTTGTCCGTGGAGGTGTTGAGGTGCGAGGCATGCAAAATGTCTGCAGGGAAGCCAAATTAAAGGTAAAACGGGGCCAATGCTTCATTTTTGCTGTCACGTGAGGTTTACAATTGGGAAATCCCTGCTAAGGCGCATTGAACTGTAGGACTCATTCCTGAACACACAAGGTAGTTTTCTTTCACATCTCTCACACAGCTGAACACTCCATGTTCAGCTGTAGCCCTGGAGGTGTAGGTGGTTCACATGGAGAGCTGGAGGTGAGGTGAGGCCGATTCCCTTCTTCTGGCTCAGTTCTTCATCTTTTCACCGTTGCTGAGAGCACACCTCATCTCCGTGTCTCCTTCTCCAGTTAAACCCACCTGTCCCTTTTTCTGAACTGTAACAGCATCCCTGTGTCTCTCTCAGGGACAGGATTAAACCCTGACACACTTGTTCCCTGGTTGTGCTTTCACACACTTCTCCCATGCACACACACACTTCAAACACAGAGAGGAGTGGTCCAGCAGGGATGTATAACCTTCTTGGAGTGTGGAGAACCGAAAGTGTGTGAGTTTGCTGTGACACAGGAGATCACAGTGCATGTTTCCTCACTGTGTGAGAGAGCCGTTTACACCTCAGTAAGCCGTTTACACCTCAGTCAGCCGTTTACACCTCAGTAAGCCGTTTACACCTCAGTCAGTGACTTCAGCACACCCAACACGCGTCTTACTTGTGGGTCTGTGTGTGTCTGTGCACATTGTGGATTCCAGCCCATGTGTGTCCTTGCGTGTGCATGTAAACGTCCCAATGTGTCATCGAAAATGGAGATGGTGAAAACGTAGCAGTGCTCTCTGAAACACTCGGCCTTTTCTAGGGACATCTGATAAACACAGTGTTGATGCGGAAAGAAAGCTTTGGCACCTCACGACAGGCAAGAGCAAAGCTTCTGCTTCTGAGGTCAATAACGGGTTCCTGAGAGTGAACCATAGCTGCAGTCTGCCTCAGTGCACTCTGGGTAAAGAGCACACTAATCTCTTCAGGGCAGACCTGACCACCATCACATGAGGGATGTTGAACCTGGAAATTGTGGTTAGGGAGTCAGTGAAGGGAAGACACAAAAGAGAAAAAACGTTAAGAAAACAGAAGTCTACTGGTGACACTGAAGGTATGCCCAGTGCATTAACAAATGGTTCCCTACAGTGTGCTGTGTGCTTTTAAGGCATTCTGCATCAGATTGTGGACAGCTGTCATCTCTCATATATTCCTCCAGGAGAAGATTTATGACCTTCTCCCAGAGCTTTATGCATTAATAGTGGTTACTGTCATCTTGCATTTCTACTGCATTCACTAATCGAGCACCATAACGTCCTGTAAGAGTTCAGCTTCAGGTGCACTTACTTCACACAGACATGCTGGTTGCCTTGTTTATCCACATTTTAAACCGTAAGCCAAGAAGGTGTTCCTAACCAGCACCGTACAGGGTCCGAGGCAGGGTCGAAAGCAGGACGAGAGCTGTCTCTGGGGCTCTGTCATCAACATACCATGCTCAGAGGGAAAGACGTTCCTCAGCTGTTGGATCACCTCGTGAAGCTGAAGCACCGTGTCCCGCTGGTGCTGTACTTCAT
This sequence comes from Chitala chitala, assembly GCA_025773905.1. Taxonomy (NCBI): domain Eukaryota; kingdom Metazoa; phylum Chordata; class Actinopteri; order Osteoglossiformes; family Notopteridae; genus Chitala; species Chitala chitala. Next base: position 8,960 of record JABJVR010049312.1, on the reverse strand, counting down.
CAGCTGCAGACACACAAGGGTAGAGCTGTCAAGGTGAGGCAAAGAGTACAGGACCAGTCTGCATGTCAGCTGGGGCGAGCAGAGGAGCATCACCTATCTACATACCTGCGTCCTCTACGCCTGGGGGCTCTCGACTGTGACGCTGTCGTGAATAGCCCCCACCAGACACTGGCGATGACAAGGACGAAGCCGTGGACTCGTTGGCCTCAGAGTCATCCTTGGGCTGACAGAAAGTAAGGCGTCATTCTCCACCGTAGAACCAAGTGTGTGCGCATACACGCACACACACACACACACTCACTCCAGACCCCAGCACGCGCGCACACACACACACCCAACTGTAGACCCCAGCGTGTGTGAACATGCACACACACACACGCATGCACGCACTCCTTGTAGAATCCAGTACACACTCCACTGTAGACCTCAGCGCACGCACACACACACTATCCCATATACACTCCACTGTAGACCCCAGCGAGCGTACACACACACACACACCCATACACACTGCACTGTAGACCCCAGCACACTCACACACACCCAGCTTGCTGTCGACCTATACCAAAAGTAATTGAGAACTACTTAAGCACAAATACATTTCTGGCAAAACTTGAGTGACTGCAGGTTCTGTCCCGTCTTTTTACAGTTTCACAGAAAATTAAAAAGGGATATTGACAGTTCCTACCTCCTGTACAAACACCAGCATGCTGAGCTGAGAAATGCAGACACACACACAAAGTACACACAAGAAAGCATTGTGGAGGCTGTCAGGATATGTCCTTGGGGGAAACACAACACCAAAGCACTTGTACATCACGTGTCCTGCCATGTCTCTCCTAAACATCATATCAAAAAGTGGCTCTCTGCTTGCTTCACTATCAGGAAACTCTAAGAAACTTTTCAAAGACAGAAAGCATTCAGGCCAGCTTGCTTGCCAAAACATATCATAACTGATCATCAACAAACTTGAAACTTTTAAAGAAGACTCTCTAACACTCCACTCCATAACACTGCTCCCTGTCAGTGTGCTATAACACCAGCTCTCCCTCTAACACTCCACTCCATAACACTGCCCCCTGTGTCAGTGTGCTATAA
>JABJVR010049311.1:0-22235 GCA_025773905.1 Chitala chitala | reverse complement strand
TCAACAGAGCTAATAATACTGTTACAGGTCAACAGAGCTAATAACACCTGTTACAGGTCAACAGAGCTAATAACACCGTTACAGGTCAACAGAGCTAATAACACCGTTACAGGTCAACAGAGCTAATAACACCTGTTACAGGTCAACAGAGCTAATAACACCTGTTACAGGTCAACAGAGCTAATAACACCTGTTACAGGTCAACACATTCAACAACACGTGCTGGAGGCTCTGGTTGCTGCGGAAACCAAATTTTACTGTCTACTGAATCACAGCTGCTCACTGTCACTCACGCACTGATGCGTGCGCGCACACACACACACGCGCACACACGCAGTGCTTCACAGTGCAGAAAACTGTAAAACACAGTTTCCAACCCAAGCATTCAGAGTGTGTCGCTTGTAATATCCAAACCCATGAACGTTCAACATTCTCTACCAGACTTGAGAATCCACTGAGTTTGTGAAGCTGAGAGTAATTGTGACCTTTCAGACAAGGTCCAGAGGAAAGGGCGCGCCTCCTTTGATAACCTGCAGAGCAGGGGAGATGCTGAACACCACAGCAGTGCCGGCTCCTCACAGGTGACCTGAACAGGCTTGCAGAGCACTAATGTCAGGGGACTCAGGTTGGGGTGCAGTACTGAAGCCCCCAGGTCCATCCTGCGTATTTCACTGCCTGCTGTCTGAAGCCCTGCATGGAGAACATAACACAGCTCTGCTTATGAGCTCAGACCCAGAGCACTGAGCTGCAGAAGGTCACAGGGATGTGTAACACACACGTACCAGGTGGCCACAGAGTGAGAGCCCATCCTCTGGGAGGGGGCTGCCCAAAGCCTCTCCCTCCACTGATGGAGAAAGAGCTTTCAGTGTTAGGGCCCGTAAGCATTAGAAAAGCCTCCCTCAAAGGCTCCTCGTGATTTAAATTCAGCCTCATAATTCAAAACGCAATTCAAAAACCACCTGTTTACAAGGCAGTTCCTTTCCACCCCATCCTGCTGAAAGTCCCCTATAAATCTGCATTCTGATCTATGTTCTGTCAGTTTTATTAATGTGTATCTTCTTACACCTATGACCCATGAATGTTGTTTTCTCTTTATTGGGTTTGAGAACGGCACTACATAAATAAAAAATATCTACGTGGATTTCACCAACAGCCGTGTGAAAGCCATGTAGAGGACATGGCAAAGGAAGGCTGTTATCGGGTCTGCTCTGGAAAACTGGGAGCATGGAACCCCGCGACCTCACACCACGCATAACACTTCCATAACACAACAGCTCGGCCTTATTAAAATTCACACAACTACAGCTAACTTTAGCCGCAGATTAAATAAGAAAAGTTTTCATGTATCGCACTATATTAATGTGGTTAAGGCCCTGAATACTGTAGCCTACAATAGCTTCAGGGTAAAGAAATCTTATTTTAAACAGCGAAGTTTCTTGTTTTAACCTGGGTTGAGTCCTTGATTAATGGGCGTGTCAGCAGCCCAAAGGCAAAAAGTTTTGGCGTTGCCAGCGTTGTTTTTGCGAAGGAGATTTTTCCTTCTATGAATTTGTGCAACAACCGAGCATGTTTATAAATGGATGAGAAAGATGGATTGATTAATTTCGCCTGAAAATTCTGTACAAAGTGAAGTGAAAGCTCCAGGCAAAAGGCACAAGCCCAGAGGTGAACCACAAGTGGACTGCTAACGTGGAATGAATATTTTACTGAAATATTAAACAGTCTCATAATCTAGTTGTAATACACATCGCCAACCTCAGTTTTGCTTTCTCTCTCTGACTACTCCTGCTACAACAAATTGTAGCACATATATATTTGTCCTTAATTATAACAGCATCCTTCCAACAGTCTCCTATAAAACTCAGTTTTTAAATTCTAATTTCAACATTAAGATGAGTGCTGTGACTGGCTTGGTTGAACTGAAGGAACTGAGGTGACATCTAAGAGCCTTGTCCAAACCATACCGGTCGCCAGGTGTCATTGTGTGGACCTAGCTGGTTACACCCCAGTTTGCTTTCCTGAGACACCAGTTTCTTAACAATCTGTGTGCTGCCACATATTAGCTATATGCAGGGCTGGACTGGGACAAAAAAAAAATCAGATCAATCCAGAATCGGTCTGTATAATAATAATAGTAATAATAATAATACTACATTATATCAGCCCCAAAATGCATCACCCCACTAGAAAATGCCTGGTTTGCCAGATTACCAATCCAGACCTGGCTGTGTGTTATGAGCACTTTAACACGATCCTACTCGGCGGTGGCGAATGTACATGACCTGGACCACACACACAGAACCCGTGCCATCTTTACACAAACGCTAGGAAGCTGAGTGTAAATGAAGAAACAGTTTGATGATGAAGGCCTACAGAGGAAAGCCCGGCTACTGCGTAATGTGCGACAGGGAGGATCAGCATTAACCCACATTACAATAACGAAAGACTTTGTGTGTTAATTAACTGTCAGGCTCAGAAGTGGAATGCAAGCCATTGACAGGTGCACACTTCTCGGGTGAAGTGCGAGACTGCCCACCACCGCTTCAACTATGTTAATCTCTGTTAGGTTAGGTGGAATTAACGTGGGGCCCTTTCCCAGAATCCCATGCGTTGGATTTTTTTTTTTTTTTTAAGAAGACATCCTGATTTTCTGCTTGCCTTTGAAAATGAAGGCTGCCTGCGTGCACACAGCCATTTTGAGGATTTTCTGTTTGTAACCAAACTTGCCTTCAAGTATGCTTTCATTCCTCATTTACACACAGGAACACATGAACTACACAGCTGTAGATTTGGATTAGTTTGGATTTGGATTAGCAGCTCTCTCTGTTCCCTGAGTTACCTACATCTTGCAATTCTCAAATTTCACAAATTTTGTGGGGGATGAACTGTTAGTAACAATTGTTCTATTTTGCTGATGTTGGAGGAAAAAATAAATAAATAAAACTACTAATAAAAAAGTAGTAATTTAAAAAGGCATTGAAAAAAGAACACAAAGAATTTAAAGTATACACACCACATAAACCAATCTTCAACCCCCCCAGGGACTGTGAGCACAACTGTTTAGAGTTTCTGCCCTCCAAAATATCACTGGATGTTTTTCAACACGAGTGTGATGAGAGCAGAAAAACACACATTTTGGCACCAGAGCTCCCAGTGAAGATCCGCCTGTGTTGTGCTTTCAGGCCAGTAAACAGCAGGAAGCCTCTTTAACACAATAGTGCAGAATGCCCTTTAATTCTGTTGATTTAAGTCCTCGTGACATTAAAATTCTGTTTCTTGGCTTCCAAGGGCGAGAGATTACCCAAGAACGTCTTTGAGCTGGAATACCCCCGCAAGCGTGACACTAATTACTGTTTTCTCAGAAGCTTGCGTTTTGGTTTTTCACAAGGTGTTCTGAAGAGTACGTGTAAATATTTCATTTTTGACAGGTAGCTCCTTTTCTCCATCTCAACATGTTCTTTAAAAGTTGTTGTTTTTTTTATCATTTGCCCTTCGTGGTTCCTCCCATTGTAACCCATGACAAACCATGCACAATAGATTGCTCCTTCAGACTAGACTTCTAAAGGGATTAATAACATAATTAGGACTCCCCTTGGATTCCTTAGCGTAACCTTAGCTCATGCAATGGAAAGAACATTTTAGGAGATTTACATTATATATTTTGCATTATATGTTCTTTGAATCTTTGCAGTATTATTAAACTTTAATCTGCAGCACAGGTCTAAGATAGTTCTGTGCTGAGAATTAATGAAGTGGAAAATACAAAAAGAAACAGCTTTAAGGGAGACCTAATCTTATTGGTACATCTAACTGAATTATTGCAAACATACCTTGCTTCAACTCCTTTTAATATCTTAAGTTTTATTTTACTTTTTGATTTCACAGGTCTGTTATATATGTTTTTGGTCTAAGCACCTTTTAACACTTTCTTTCAGAGAGGTAAGTAGCAGCTTGTCTGAGTTCTGTCTCCTTGAGAATTAAATTGTGTTTGGATCATCGTCCAATTATGAGGACATGCCACACCACTGTGCCGTCGAAACACATTTTTCATGTCTGTTTCAGATAAATACAAACTGATCCATTCTCCAAGCCTAATGTGCTCCCCCGAGCAGGTGCACGCTTTAGTGAGGACAACAGTTTATGGAATCGGAGAAAAACCTTCATGCCATTTGCATGCTGAAAGCTGATCTAGGGAAATGCTCATCTGAATGTGTCCAGTGGTCATTCACAGCTCGAACCTCTGGCAGGTCCTGTCCCACACACTTGCCCTCACTTGCTCAGAGCTGACATTTTGCTTCCAGGGCTTTTGCTGTGAATGTGGCCCGTGGCAAAGTCTGCAGGATGCTGATAGTTGACGGCATGTCTTTCATGTACGAGGCTGCTGCGATGTATTCTGCCTTCTCGCTATCTTATCTGTGTACGGCTGCAGTCTTAAAAGGCAAGGTGGCCTGTGTAGCTGAGATATCAGCTTGCAGAACAGATGCCTGGCATAACTGTAGACTCCTCCGCTTTTTTTCCCTCAGACTGACATAGGTGCATGACCTCTGTAACCACATAATGCCCCTCTTTCTCTGATTTTCAGAAAATGGGCCAAAACCCTCCACCTTCAGGGTCTGTGCTGCCAGCTCTTGGTCTGGCACAACTGTGCTTAAGAAACCCATGTGTGGACTTGGCACAAATTTATCTAGTATCTGAGGAGAATCTCCTACATGGGCCACTGCGCCGCCCCCGTCAAGTTCGTGCTGTGGCTGGGTGATTGGAGTGGGGTCAGAGGTTAATTATAGAAGGGAGGTCCGTGCTTTCTCCCTCTGGTTAAGCCAGGAGGCTGCAGGTCTAATTCACTGATTGTCCTTGAGGGAGAGGAGATCAGAGCAGGTGAGTGGCAGGGAGCTCAGTCAGGGATCAAAGGCTGCCCTTAGCTTCAGTGCTGCTGTAAAAGTGTCTTTAGCAGGAGAACTGGAGCTTGAAGAGGGACAGCATGGGGAAGGGGGGAGGTTAGTCAGATTGGTTACTGCTACCTCATCCACTGACTGTGTCTCCTAGGGGAGGTGCGGCTCTCTTCCTCTTCACAGTTGAGCATTGACCTTCATGATGGAAACACATTAAACATACATAGCAGCAATGCACACACTGCAGGAACTGTCTCACTCTGAAACGGACACGCGCTCTGCTGGACATTTCATGACACAGAACGTTGAGACATTTTACACTTCTTACAAATTTATAGATTCCTATTAAAGCCTGATGGCTAAAGTCCAGGCTGAGCTTTTGACGTATGTGCAAGTCAAACTCTGGTTGTGACACAACGCGTTGACAGGTCCTACTATTGCACTGAAGTGCTATTTTCAAGCACGTCAGGATAAGCGGCAATAAGGCGGGATCTCGGTCAGTTACCAGCACTTGTGTGGCGAGTCACGTCTCACCAGGCGTTCCTCATACAGCAGGTCCAGGAGTGAAGTAACTCAGAGAGAAAAGGCAGGAGACTTGCTGTCTTCTGTACTGGGGATGTGACAGGATCATCTAATTTAGCTGCACTACACTGTCAAAGTCTTTCTATGCAGATGCACACAACTATGGGGAATGAGCCAAGAGAAACCTTCAATAGCCACCTGTATAACTCAATAGCTAAAATCACACTCACCAAATAACCTGCCAAGAGAATAGAAGATTCTCCAGTACAGTACGTGACACAGCTGCTTTTGTACTCGGACCCTCACAGGCCTCAGCTCCATCTCTGTACTAGTCAGCAAAGTGACTTTGTTGTGAACAGACGAGTTAATTACCCACGAGTATAACTACAGTACAGCTGTAGCAGAATAAAGACCATTTAATTGGGAAAAAATTATAATTTTAAAGGGATATTTTAACAATGTGTGGCACAGATCTTCTTTCTTTCTTGGTGATGAGTGCGAGCGAGCCCGAGGGACAGGCAGCACTGGGCGAGGCTGTTAGCTGTGCTCTGTGAGAACATTGATCTGCTAGTTCAGTAAAATCGGAGCCTGGGAAAGCACGTTCCGTCATCAGTTACTGGATCTCGCAAACTGGAAGATTATTGGTGTGGGCCTTTAGCAAAACCTGTAGATGGTGTACCTGTTAGCACAGTGCTTCACATCCGCATGTACAAATAAATGTAGAAGTGAGAAGATTGTCCTTCAGCACCTGGGACATGAACAACTTTGAGAAGGTGTGGGGTCATTACAACTCAAGAGAAAAAGCATGCACGGTTCACGCTGATGTGACCACAGAGTGAACAAATACATCTACTTTGCTTCTTGACCTTCATTCAACCTCTACTGCTGCAGACACGATTTCCTTTTCTTTCCCCTGAGAAGGTTTAACGCATGCAGGGACCATAGACCTTATGGCTGCCTACAGCTTCCAAAGGTCCCTGGCAGGGACAGGCTCAAGCTGTGTTAAGTTAAAGACACAAGTGTGGAACTAAACTTGGCACCCGTCAAGCTGCCTGAGCACATAATTACCTGAACTGTTCCTGTGCGTGTTAGTGTGCAGATTAACACATCCGTATGGATGGAAAAACTGTCAGGTTGCCTGCACGCACCCCGCATTTTCCTGGAACATTAAAGACATGCTTATTTTGATTTTAAGATGTATGCGAACATCTAGCTGAAAGTCATTTCACCTCGGTAGCCCGTAGGATCCAAGAGCCTCCTACAGACGCGACTGCTTTTTGCATTCGGTCTCATCGCATGCAATCCTTTTGAACAGTTATTTCATTATACGGCTGTCAGCTCCAGAAGGCTGCAGAGATATGTTTATTTGCATTTGTTAGCATTTCATCCTTGTGTGGATGGAAAGATCCCTGTTTAAATGCATTCACAGGTCTGCTACCTGCGAAGCAGGTAAAATAATCGATCATTATCCTGTTTATTGCTGCCCATTGCAGCTGATGTAGTTATACCCTGGCAGGTAGCAAACTCAGGGGTGACTAAAGTTTCATTCTAACTTTGTGCTACACATAGGTTGGCTATACGCAAACTTTCCCTATTCAGAGCTCACTGTAATAAGTAGAACGGCACTGAAACCCTTTTGTGCACCGTGGACTCTGGAACACAAAAAAGGACTTCCAAAATCTGCCCCTCTGTACAGAGAAATAAAAAAATACATAAAAACCATAAAAGCAAAAAGTTAATCTTACAAATCTAAAATGAAATTTTAAGATGGCATTCTTTTCAATGCAAAAACTAAGAAACTGAATCACCATAAAAATTCACATTTTAAAATAAAAAAGACATCTAAGAGAGTAGGGAAAAAATTGCATAAATTGCTTTTTGTCAGTATCAGACAGCTATAAAAGCAACACTGTCACAAGCAAATTTAAGAAAAAAAATTGTTTCTTTTTTGTGCTTTTTCCATGCATTTTCTGTCCTTCAGACATGGCGTTTTTATATTTTTTTACATTGTCAATAAAGTATCTTGTTAAGTGGTCATTAATTAGGCACACCTGAGTCTGCGTTAGCTAATGACCTCGCACAGAGGAGACAAGGCATGGACTTGGTGACAGTCTGCCATACTTCATAATCATCAATTAGTTGTAATTCTGGTATTTCACAAAGTTCTTGGATGTATTACTTTACCAGAATTCAAAATAATTTTTAAAGATCTAAGATGTATAGTAAAGTTTTCTCTGTGGTGCTCTTGTTAGTCTCAGCAGAGCCGTACTATTTAAATATAAATACACCTCGGTCTTTGCTCAAATAACGAGGCACAGAATCCACTGATTATCCGAGTGGCAGAATGGTTTTTGTTGTTCTTTTATAAGGCAGTATGTTACTAATCGCATTAGTCCGTTAACTGCCTTTTCCACACTTTGTGCCATTGTCCACTGTCACTGCCTTTTTATATCACTGTTTTGTTTTATCCTCAGTGGAATGGGTATCTCTGACCTCCACTGAGAAACCAAAAATTAGTCTAATCATTTAACTGTCCAAATGAACCAATACATATGAGCTCATGGCTTGATGGAGGTTAGCGTTGCAAAAATGTATTACCTTTGATTTGTAATGTTTGGTGCTTTGCAGTTCATTGCTCTGTTTGAAACCAGCACCTAATAAATCATTGCTATGTGCAGGTTGTCCCAAGGTGTGGGGGGGGGGTTGCATTGCACACCACTTTGAAAAAGAGCTGCAAACTAAGATGACAGTCATGTCTGGTGGTGTACTTTGTGGTTATTAAGGAGACTTGTGCTGCTGGGAGGATGTCCCAGAATGCAGTGGGTGTGGAGCGTGAAAAGCATGATGAACGACTTTGACCAAGGCATCCTCCTGTTCCTCCAGGGATCCAGGCACTCCAGCTGTTTGTGCCACATTGGACAGGCCATAGCTAGCCCAGGGTGTTGTGTCCATTTACACCTTTCACAGCTGAAGTGCTGCCCTCCCCCATGTGTGGATTTCTGGGCTTTGAAGCTGTAGGAGACTGTCGATTGGTCACAGTGTTAAGACACCTCGTCTTTTCCTCTTTCTTCTATGTCATAATTTCAGCATATTGGGAAAATGACAGAAGGCAGTGACATTTGTGTCCTGTGTGTTCAATGCAATGACAGTTATCTGTAGTCGTAACTTGAAATCAAGGTCCTTCTGGCCCAAACGTGCAGAAACGTTATGATGATAGCTGTACTTAGCTGATCTTCAGAAGACTCAAATCTGCCCTAGCACCAGAACACTTGGAGGTGGGCAGCATAGACGTGTACCCCTCTGGTCACCCCCTGCTCATCACCTTTGCAATCTGCTCCGTTTCCAAAGGGGCGACCAAGGACATGGGCAAGATGCTGGGTGGAGAGGAGGAAAAAGACCCCGACGCTCAGAAAAAGGAAGAGGAGCGACAGGAGGCGCTACGGCAGCAGGAGGAGGAACGCAAGGCCAAGTACGCACGGATGGAGGCCGAGAGGGAGTCGATCCGACAGGGAATCAGAGACAAGGTGAGCAGCTGCTTGTGTGCTCTGCCAGCAGGTCATGGCCAGCATCTGTGAGGGGTTCTACCAAAGCAATGTGCTGATTTAGATAACCAAACAAGAGCAGCATGTACACAACATACCATAATCAACACGCCTCTGAAAATAACAGCACATCTAAAAAGTGAATTATTTGCAGATTTATTCTGAAAACATTCTTTGCCCCTAGTGTCTGTGAATGACCCCTAATGGCATTTGTGACGCACATTGATTCATTAATTTGACAGCAGTGCAGCAGGACTCTTGGAAGGAACCTGCCCTGTAACTGGCTAAGATTAGACTAAACGAAAGGCCTTCCGAGGCACTGTAAAACACCACGGCACTCAGAAGGGTACACTGTGGTGTGGGTTAGTCAAACAGAATGATCACCAGTAACTTCCATTGAGCTTCTTAATGCCAAGGGTGTTTTCTTTTCCTCTCCCATTCCTCGTTCTTTTATCGTGGCCTACAGTGCCAGAGCCAACGTGGCACTGCCTTACACACCTTTATCCTGCTGTGTTATAGAGTCACACAATGTGGGACTGAGATTTCTGGCATGTGGGGTACAGTGGACCACGGCCGGACTTCTCCCTGGGGGACTCATGTTTTCTGAGCCAGTTTTTCCTTCACTTTGGCTGTGTCGGTTGGCAGTGTGCGCACGCCCACTCCGCCGACGCCTCGTTCTCTCTCCTGCTCTGTGGGCGACGGGGGCATAACGTTGAGTCTCAATCGCCGGGGGGTGCGCAGGAACCCAGGTTCACTTTGAGAATGCTTGATATTCCAACAGGAGGGGGCTGTTTCCAAAACAAAGGCTACTCAAAACTGCTTCTAACAACCTAAGAATTTCTTCAACTTTGGGGAAAGAAAAATGTTTTCTCTGGGGGTTAATTTAGAGGTGCAGAACTGCTTGAGTTTGTCATGAGGGCAGAGTTAAAGGAGCAACTGTGTGAAGTTTATGACAAACAGATTTATTTTAAGCTCACCTTGGGGACCATGTACCCACTGTCACTAAGAGAAACTTGCTCTAACTTCTTTGACTGGCAACAAGCCAAAATAAACCTTTGGTTGGTGGTTTTCTCTTTCTTGGATGTGGGGGGGGGGCATCACAAAGGCAAGTGTCATCGCGCTTTGACAAGCATTTGATTTTGTGAGTCACAAGGAGGGAGACGCCACCACTGTGCTCTCTGCTCAGAGTGTGGCTGGCATCAGCTTATCAGTGCCGACCCTCCGAACGAAAACGAAAAACAAGCGACACCGCAGACCCCCGAGGAAAACTGGCGAGTTCGTGAGCTTCTTTTAGCCCGTCTCATGAAACATGCAGAGGCATTGCTAAATATTTACATCTCAACATGCTTCCGTGCAGTAGTGCGAGGGCCAGGGCACATTTTTTTTAATTAAACCTATAAATCATAGCCCTGAATGCCACTGCAAACTGCTTCACAATAAAAATGATTCACACTTTTTGTTAAGCCATTTTCTTTGGAACGTTCAGCCAGTGCCATGAAGCGAAGTGCTCAGGCATGTTGAGGTTGGGTGCCTGCTGGGATTTCAGAAAGTCATCGTGCCCAAGCATTTATGTATTACTGGGACAGCTTTTACTGTCTCTTGTCACACTTCAGGGATCTTGTACCAGACCTCTGGTCCAGCATCCCACCTGGGACGTCACGCACTAACGTTTCGGGGGTTCGTAGCTTAACAGTTCCGCAACCTGAATCAGTAGCTCATTTCAAATGTGAAATAAGTTTCAAGTTTGATTCTTATATGGGCACCACTGGGCAGTGGGGAGGTGGGGGTTTTATTACTCTTTGTGCAACTGAACTCAAAAGGGAACTGGGGGGCACCGAAGACACGGCTGGCCTGTATTTCAGCCCAAATAATGGGACCTCCAGCATCCTCAGGATTAGAGATGCAGTCTCTCTTTCAGCTCCACAACAATGAAGATGCAACACAGCTCAGTCGCTGTGTTCCTAAACCCACAGAACAGATAGGATTTACATGCTCAGCCTTAGCTAAAGTCATTATGACACAATTTAAGTAATTTCCAGCATCTGCCTCTGCGTACTTTAAGCCCCCACCTTAATGAGATGCTGTCTTTTCTGCATTTTGCAGCAAGTGCACGGAGCGTAACATTGACCTTCAAAGACTGTGAGAGGCAGGAAGCAGCTCGGCTAATGGCTGGGCGACCTGAGCTTCTAGGTCTTAGTGCCTCTGTGTTAAAGGATGGGAGGGCTGAACAGTGACAAGTGCTGATAGGCCCCCCTCAACCTGGGTGCCCTCCCCTCACTGAGAGGGATGTACAACCATCACAGCAAAGGCAGCAGACCTCTCTCTGACGTGAAGAGTTGGCTTTTATCGTCTTTCATTTCAAGCACGGGGGGGTTGTGCCCCTCCCCCCCACACTCACACGATGCTGCTACACAGACCCCACCCCCCTCCCCAGACCATAAGTGTAACCCAGGATACAGGAGCACACCTTCACATGGTCAGATGCTCAGCATCCCAGAACTCAAGCGAGTGAGCAGGCGACTGCACGGGACCGGGCCGGCCTCGTTTGCAGGCGTGTGAGCAGAGACTTGCAACGTCTTCACTCTCGCATGCTGGGGGTGTCCTTACCCGTGAGCTGACACCATCGATGGAAACAGGGCGTTCAGCTTAGCACAAAGCGAGACCAGTATCATGCCTTTTTCAAACTGGGTTTGTGTTCCGCCGCAGGGGCTACTGAAGATAATGGCAGGGGCAAATCTAAATTAATTATATTAAATAGCATTAAAAAGCTGGAGTTTCAGTATTAGGCTGTTAGCATTTTAGCAGCTAAAGAACATGGTCATTAATGGCTTTATTGGCCCTTTCACGATTCTGTCTCTTCCACCTAATCAACTATCGGCTCTGGGTGAAGCAGCGACTCTCTGACTCACCTGAAGGGTCTGAGATTTTTTTCCTTAAAAAATTCACCTGTTGTACTTTTGAACATGGTATTTAAGTCAATTGTGTCTAAAAGCATCCAGCTGTGCTAATGGCTAACTGCCTCAGAGCGGTCAGCCACATGTTGGGGCAGCCTTCCTTTCAGTTTAAAAGAATAAAATGAAATAAGGACCATTTCAGAGGACATGCTTACAGTTGACGTCGCCATGGTAAACATCTGAGTTGGCTGAAATTCAGAGGAACACTCTTGCGTACTGTAGCTTCCTATCACTGTTTTGCTGATGAAAGAGCAAAGCGACACCACATTTCTAGCTGCCTGCTTCACCACTACCTTTAAACCGTATTATTAAACAGCCACAACAACAAAAAAATCTAATAAAAGAGCATCAATCAGTAAATACGACACATTAATATTAGTTAATGAAAATGTCTTGTCCTGCACTTAGTAACCGTTAGCAGCTGCAGCTGGGCAGGACTGCAGCTGGGCAGGACTGCAGCTGTATGTGTTCTGTATGTACTTTCAGGCAATTTTCTCAGTACTTTTGCTCCTGCTTTCACAAAAACCAGGGCCACACACAATGTTGGAGAAACGTGAGAGTCAAATAAGAGCTGTTTCCATGGGAAAATACATCATTAATCACTTAACAGACACTTCTAACACAAAGTGCTATGCTGAACTCCTGGTTCCAAGGTACAACAGCCACCCCTTTCCAAGCCAGTTTAATTCCAGCTTGTTATTCAGCATGTCATCTACCGTCCCTAGCTGTAAAATTTGGCTGCTGATGTTTCTTTGTTTATCAGTGTTTTTAGCCTCACACAGCAGGGCTTTTCCCAGAAGGTGCCCTTTCTGGAACTTTTATCCAAAACCTTCACAGTCAATGTCCCTCATTACCTGTGGAGCACTCAGTTGCCTCCAGGGAGGCTCTCACCTTGAAGTCCAACAAACCAAAGTCAGCTTTTTTCTCCCCCCCCAGTACGGCATCAAGAAGAAGGAAGAAAAGGAGGCGGAGGCCCAGGCGGCCATGGAGCAAGCATCTGAAGGAAGCCTGACCCGGCCCAAGAAGGCCGTGCCCACGGGGTGCGGCAATGAGGAAGAGCCAGAGGAGAGCATCGTGGACACGGTGATGAAGTACCTGCCAGGGCCGCTGCAAGACATGTTCAACAAGAAGTAGCACGGCCAACAAGCCGCGTCGGACACCAGTCATGCTCATCATCTGTCAGTCACCATCATTGGTCATCAGTCACCATTGTCAGTCATCAGCCAGCATCACCAGCTGTCAGTCATTATCATCAACTGTCAGTCAGCTCCACTAGCTGTCAGTCAGCCACATGTACTGCCAGTCACATTCATCACCTCTCAGTCACCACCATCACCTGTCAGTCAGACCCATGAGCTGTCTGTCAGCCTCAACATCTGTCATTCAGCCCTACCAGCTGTCAGTCAGCCTCACTAGCTATCAGTCAGCCTCATCACCTGTCAGTCATCACCATCACCTGTCAGTCATCCCCATGAGGTGTCTGTCAGACTCATCAACCTGCTGGTCGTGCAGACATAGAACACACGCTCTCATATTTGATTCATTTGTAAATAGCCTCTCATTTTAAATGATCATTAAATAATATATATGTTACTATGATATTTAAAAGAAGAGTACAAGCCATACTTTCATCTTTGATGAAACTCTTAAAATCATATCGTTGCGTTGCTAGACACAACGATAATTGTTAATTGTTAATGTCATTCATCAGAGCATATATAAATATTATATTATATTGTATTATCACACTTTCTGCTGTGAAAATTTATAAGTGCACAAGCAGATTTCCATCCATTGTGAGAGCACATGACTACAATGCAAAGAATTACTTAAAAACGTTATTGTCAAAACGATATTTTCAGGCATGCTAATGGTGTCTTTTGTTAATGTGTACAACGTATGTTTTTTATTTCTTTGGTGAATTACGTAAAGAGTTAAGGCAATAATTCTGTTAGTCAGTTGATTCATACATACGTTACAATCATCATTTGAGATGATTAACAATTCTCAGAATGACCATTCGCCACACGTTGAGAAAGTCCAAATTCTCACATCGCTGATGGCAACAAAATCAAGTCAGAATGTTGCTGCTCTTGGTAATGTCGGAAGCTTCTTGCACCATCCCTATAACCCACACAATCTGTGACACTAAAATCGCACAAATCCTTAGTAACTGCACGTACAATTGGGTCTATAGGGCTATATTTCTGTTTTTCATGAATGTAAATATGTTCAGAGCTGTGTAGTGTAATTCTTTTTTAGTTAAATCTGTTGCGTACTTTAGAGAAACAGACAGTGACATTGGTGCAATATTGTCTGTAAACAGGTTGCTCTGTACAAGTTGGTTAATTAAAGGGATCGTGATCCCAAATCAGCAACAACAGACAGCCTTCATTGCTGTTACTGCCACTTAAAGAGTAGAATCTGTTCTGTGTTCAGAACTAGTGTTGTATACATTCATTACTGTGTTTGAGTAAAAGGGTCTGATACCATGTAGAAATTAGATCTCACAGCTAAGGTGTTTCCTTGCATTTAAATTAATGTGTTTTAAAATCTTAGGTACTTAATCCTTTTGACAATAGCAAATTACTGCAAATAAATCTGTTGAAATGAACTTAGCAGATCTTTATATGATCTGTGATTTTGACAAATACTGAAAGACAAATGCCTCTTTACATCATGGATGTCAAGACCTGCTGCTTGCCTTTCATCCTGTCAATCACAATTCTGCTACGAAATGGCAAGAAGAGAACATCACTGTAGGGGTTATGAACCATATTCACAACCATCGGGGAGAAATGCATCCCCTTCTTAAACCATACATAAGGTTCACTGTGGAAGGTTCACAGTGTGTATCTGTGTAAATAACTGAGGCATTATACAGTATTGAAGGTAGTTTGTAAAATTGTGATGTTGCATTAAGGTTGATATTTTCTGTTTGGGAACTATTAATCTATTATTCCTGTTCAGTCATTGACCTACACGTCCAAACGTTGCTGCGGCTCTTTATGATTTTTTTGTGTTTGTTAGTTAGTTGTTTGTAATTATCTGTTATTTGTGGACTATTGTGTGTAATATGAAAGAAAACACTCCAGTGAAACGTTAATAAGGGTAATTTTCCAACGTGCATGCTTGGCCCTGCTTTTGTATTAGCCATTACCTGTTTTTAGCATGCATTCCAAAACATTCCAAATATTCGGAACATTCCACCTTGTTCTAGCTAGTTCCCAGCTTCAAGTTGCTGCCAGAATCAAGGAGAATAGCTTCCAGGTGTGGAGTCCTGACTATCTCCAGTTATTCAAACGTGTATGCTTTTAAATATGTATGTTACAAAAGCCACAGGAAAAACACTATATTAAATGCATTGGGTCTTTCTGTTTCTTAAATCCTACTTAAATTTTTTTCTTAAATCCTACTTAAATCTTTTTCTTAAATCTTACTGTGATTCCTTCCAAAATGTTCCCATTAAGACATACAAAATACTGAGCAAACAGCATATTCAAATACATTTCATTCATCTCCCATCACACATCAGGGCACATCTACAATCACAAATGCTTAAATATTTCCGATTCAGAACTTAAACCTGTATGAACTGCACTGTGCTGAATTTGAACATTAAAGATGTTAGTCATATTAGTTGAAGACAGATTTTCAAATGGTTGTCATATCCAGGATTATGGTCTCTACACATGAACGGATGATTAAGTGCCATTTTA
Source organism: Chitala chitala (assembly GCA_025773905.1). Taxonomy (NCBI): domain Eukaryota; kingdom Metazoa; phylum Chordata; class Actinopteri; order Osteoglossiformes; family Notopteridae; genus Chitala; species Chitala chitala. The sequence continues at coordinate 6,609 of JABJVR010049311.1, read as the reverse complement.
TCTGAAAGTCAGGAAAAACTTACTTTTAAGAAGTTGTACATATGAAGTGTGATGTATAAAACATACACACACACACACACACACACACACACACACACACACACACACACACACACACACACACACACACACACACACACACTTACAGAAAGTTCTAGTAAGATTACCAGAAAAGGAAATGTCTTAATTATTACAGTTTATTGTGTGTGAAACTGTAGTTTGTTTTTATAGTGCTGAATGGCAACTGTATAATGGATTATAAACCAACTGTAATTTGGGCTGTCTGTCCAGTTAGACACAAATCGTGGAAGCTATAGGCATCTCAGTACATAATGCACGCCAGCTAGAGATGAAATAACATGTACAGACATCTGTAGAACTGGTCACTACATACTGAGAGAGGCAGAGAAAACACAATTGTCAAATGATTAATCTCGCACAAATCTTCACTTTGCTTTTAGCATTAAACATCATGCCAGATCATGTGAGTCTAGTAAATCATTTTGCACGTGTACATTTGCAGTACAATTTACAACCCTTTAAACTTGCTTTAAGTTGGCAGGACATTAAATGAATTGTGTCGCCATGTTGGTGAATCACACGAGTGTTTGTTGATGCATTTCATTAATGACAGTTGATGCTGAGAGGATCTTTTCAATGAAGCCAAAGAATAGGGTGTTTCTCAATGTTCGTTTGTTATTGTTCAGTACTCATGCATTCCGGAGTGGATTTCAAAAAATCTCAGGCATTTTGTTTTTCATGCATTGATCATACACATTTAACATAATCATCACTGTCATTAATATCATTTTTGTTATTACTGTTGTTGTTGTTGCTGTTATTTTAATTTTCATTTTTTAAATATTTCACCGATGAGGTGGGTAGTATCAGCACATGATAATTATAAAGTAAGAATTCCCAAGACCCCTGCCTCAAACCCTAGGCAGTGCAACAAACTTTCCGTTACCCATAGTTACTGATGTGCTCAGTACCCTCTAATGCAGTTAAATTCTCACTGCCATGTTTACAGTAGAAGTACTGCTTTTAAATTTAATTTCTTAAACTAGCCTTTAGTGTAAATAGTTCTCCTTTCATTCCACATGGTTTTGTAAGTATTACTATTAAACTCTAGAATGAAAATATAAGTATTAGTTAATACAAAAGGAACTAAATATACAGTAAGTTTGACTTATGATACATTCTTGAGAATAATGTTAAGTATCTGAATGTTAGGCCCCTGACAGTGTCACCCTTGTGATATTTTTTACACTTGCTTTTCCTGCACTATTGTCACGGCCGTCTAAAGCGAATCACTTTGCAGGTATTTGTTCGGTGTAACCTTAATGTTAACCCTTTCTCTGCGGTGTCTGGTCTCGTGTTTGTTAAATCGATATTGGTTCATGTGTTTTTTTGTGTTGACCATCTTTCCCTTGTCCTTTCTTGCTTCGTGTTACAGAGAGCTCGTACGTTGTGTCCTCCTTTGCTTTGTGATACCTGTAAGCCTCTTCTCCTTCTCTCTCTGACGACACTAGTATGCATGGTCCATGGTGGCAGCAAGGTGCAATAGAGTAGTGTGTGTGAGTTCAGTGTTCCTGCTCAGTGTGACTCAGCTCTTTGCATGGCCCCTGGTCAGGTATCCTATTAGACTGTAACATCTCCTTCAAAATGGAATCACAGCACAATGGAAATAAAGTGATTTCATATAACTGCTTGTTCCTGGCTTTTTTGTATCACAAAGTCCACAAACAGAACTCATAATGAAGCAGAAATGACCCGAGAAGACTCGGCTCAAACTTCTGGGTAGACATGAGAGTGTCTCCTAACTAATCCGCATTCCTTTTTAAATAAAAAATTCATACAGGATTTTTTTCTTTTCTTTTTATTTTTTTATTTTTGAGCTGTTGTGAAGAATCCAGTAACAGTAATGCATTTTTCTGTATTTTAAAATTTAGGTCATGTTGTAAACAGAACACACTTTGTTTTTCAAAAACATCTTTTGGATTTTTATGCTAAATACAGCTGCCGTGTAATAGCATGCTATGGGCAAGTTAAACATACTTCAAAGGCAAGCAAACAGAGACGCTAACTTTACTTTTCCCGATTATTATAAATAACCTGATACATAAACAGGTGCCACTAGCAGGAACTGGAAGTTCTCACAGGTAGGAGTAGGATCGTGGAGTTAGTCTCTTCGGATGGAGCCATTCACCTGAGGTGGTGATGTACGTGGCCGGTTTTAGGTTTCTGCTACTGAGCGCTTTTTATTTTCAAGCGTTTGTTTTTCTTTGCAAAATGCGAGAGTAACTAACAAATAAGGAAACTGGGGTTGAGCCCCTTTCAAAGTGCTTCTGGCGTGTAAGCCTCCTCTTTGTGAAATGTTCCCTGTCTGAAAATAACTCTTCATAAAAGCCGCACTCATGTCCTGGGGTCTCCTGTTCATACGCCAAACAGGCCGTGAATAGCGTGTAACTTTACACACTTGTGTTCCTGTAGAAAAGTCCTTTGTTTTTGCAGCACATTCCCTTGTGTGCACCTGCAGTTCTAATCATTTCTGTGCTTCAGTTTATTTTTCTTTCCTGATTCATATTTTTAATTAAGGGGGTACTAATTAATTCCACTGAGCCTTTGGTAGTTCAGCGGCCAGTGGAACCTGAGGCTAATTTTTGTATCATTTATGGTTCTATTTCTGTCTTATGCAGCCCAGGTTCGGTGGCCGTCGTTTCCAACCGTTTGTGCTCCCACAGCATCACTGCCCATTTGGAATGTTCTAGATTGTCACCAGTTCGGTCACCCACACAGTGTCCAGAGGCCCATTTTCATCAGATGCCAGAAAATGACTGACATTAGTGTATATTTTCAGGTGTTAAAGAAAATCAAGGTGGTCACAGAACTAAAACGTTGTAAGGACCGGATTCCTCAGATCTGTCTTAGGCAGACCATGTGACAAGCTCTTCATGACTCCTGCCTACGTAAGAAATACAGCAGCAAAAACACGCCGCTTCATGAACACCCACCCCTCCCACACACCGGGCTGTCCGCTCACTCCCTGCTCACCTCAGAGTAAACATTAGTTCTTTCTGGGGGGTGGGAGGGCAGGGGGAACAGTAACATCAATGTCATTACCTCGTCGGCCAGTGGGCAGCGATTTCAGCCACAGTGCCCTGCTGATCCTCCAAATGCCCTTCGAGCCACAGGGTAGTCGCTTGTGCGTCAGTCTCCCGCAGGCAAACAGGGTCAACGGCAATTATCTGCCGTTCCCTTGGCACCCAGTGCGGTGTTTGCTATAAAACACGGCTGACTGCCGCTCCAAACAGATAGTAGGCAAGAATTGCTAATCAGTTGCTCACTGGGAATTTTTGGAATTCTTCTTTAACCAATTTTTTAAATTATATCAAATCTATTTGTGTTAGTGGTACAACAGAAATGCCCTCAATCCTGCAGCCTGAGGTTCTGTGCTATCATTTCCCCAATTACATGCTTGTCAGTCCTGGGAGAAAACCGTACACACAGGCGAGATCCACATGCTTTTGCCGACAGGAGCACAAGCTCACCATTGAGGTAGGGGTGTCTGTTTCGAAAAGCAGAATCCCATGGGACAGTCTAGGACGTTAGAATGGATGTCAGGCCCCTGGCTGTCTGCTGAGGACAAACGTCCCAGAATAGGAAGGACATAAAATTTTTTCCAGTTCCCCAGGAGAGTTACTGGATGTTGGGGAGTTAGTAGAAATGAATAGAAAGTTTGACAAAGCCCAGAGGTGAAACAGTCCCCTGACCTCAATTAATGAGTGTCGCCTTTGAGTGGCTCAAATAATCAGGTGTACAGTGACAGATTAGATCATCACAGACCTAATTTCAATTACAGTGGAACCTTGGATTGCGAGCATGATTCGTTCCGTGACAGTGCTCGTTAACCAAAACGCTCGTATATCAAAGCAAATTTTCCCATTACAAATAATGTAAAATCGGATGATCCATTCCACACGTCCAAAAATGTTCATATAAAAATTGTTTTTAATGGTATTTTTTGTACAAATTATTGTCCCTAATATCGCAAACAAATAACAATGATTAATACACAGTATTAAAGTAAAAAATAAAACAAGTTAACCTGCACTTTACCTTTGAAAAGAGTCGTGGCTGGCGTAAGGGGGACGAGAGGGAGGAGAGGAGGAGGAAGGTTACTGCTTGGAAGGAGACACTCCTTCCATGAGAATATTTGGAAGTTCTTTCTCTTTAGCGAATTTCACTAACACTGCCGGTTTCACTTAATTTACGCTTTTTGGATTCACTGTCATCTTTTGACTCACTGGAATGTCTTTCCTTTCATTCGTATTTAACATGAACCACTCCAATCCCAGCAAACACAAAATGTTCAAATAACGTTAGCTAAACGTTTAGGGAACTTTAGGATTAGGAACACCACCCTAATCTCATTTGAAGTATGATATGATATAAAAAATACATCATACTTGATATGAAAATGCTCGTCTTGTAAGACATCACTCGTTAACCAAGTTAAACTTTATTAAAATTTTTTGCTTGTCTTGCAAAGCACTCGTATACCAAGTTACTCACAATCCGAGGTTCCACTGTAGCTCCTTCAAAGCAAGACACAAGGATGATTGGCTACTTCATGACAGATTACATGCTCATAGGCTCTTTGGCAGCCCAAATCTCACCACCAGCCTTAAGGTAAGTAAACCCTTACTGAAACTCATAGGTTCACAATTTATATCATGGACCGGCTGTACATGTAACTCCTAGATGGGAGTTTCTGGGCCAAATGGGACTGGCTGTTATAAAAAAGAATGCTGTAGGTGCTGCCGATACAGGAACATGTATTTTTCAAGAGCTTTATTAACATTTTCCTGCAGTTATTTCTCCTAGCAGCATCACAAAGAGAACTTCTCCGAATTAAGCTCTGCTGAGCCGCAAAGCTGAACTGCCAGTCACGTACAGAGGCTCTAAAACTTCAGCTGAAGCCGCAGCCCATGACGTCTGAGTTTGCGCCAAAGACAGCGCTGCCGAGCACAGCAGAGCTCAGTAAATCACCCCTTACACGGATATTAAGCCCCAAGCGCATTTTTAAAAATTAGGCTTAAGAAGCATCTGTATCAAGAGGAGCATCTTTGTCCCTGGGGAGTCCTTTGAAATTGTATAAACCAAGTGGATGATGAAAAATCTGAGTCATGCCACTGAACCCCCACCCCCCCCTTACCGCCATCACTATCACCCCACCCCCTGGATTAGTGCTCCTGTGCAGCAATTACAATGTTGTGCTAATCGAGTCATTGTCTTTGATGTAAAATAACAAGTGGACCAAAGTGTCAAGTCAGCAAAAGCGGGACAGGCTGTGAGGGACGTGGCCATAAAAACAGATTCAGGCCTGTGGATGTTTCAGATGGAGGAAGCTGAAAACTCTGGGGTTGCTGCTGTTCTCTCTGGCCTCCTTAACTCTGTCCCCACATCCTGCCTCCATTCTTCCTTGCCTCTGTCCACCCTGATGTCACCAGAATGTTACCAAAGTGAAGATACATCATCCACAAAAACCTAGACAGTGTCACGTGCTGCAAAGTACTAAGGTACAAAGTTCTGTTATTTGGAGTAAATTCCACTGTAAGAGACTGCAAACACTGCATCTCAGTTTCTGCACCATTTCACTCCCTCTACTTTGTCTCCCACGGCAACCAGCCAAAACCGGCATCGACCCTGTGTGAAGCTGAACCATGCTGTGATGCAAATTCGCCCACGACGCAAAACGTGCTCATGGCCATGGTCCAGCCACGGCACCCCGGGACTGAAAACGTGTCCCATTGTCCTTTTTACACATGAAACACAGGCACGGACCACTCCCTCCAAGGCCTCGGCCCTGGGTCCTAGTGTCCCTCCCTTTAGCGTTGCATCTCTCCTGGGATTCCCCACCATGCAGCTCCAGAGGGAGAAGGCACCATGCTCTGCTAATGATCCTGCTACACTCAGGTTTCATTATTCTACACAGTGGCTCTGCGATTTCCACCCAGCTGTACCACTGAGCCTTCCTTATATCCTTATTCATAAAAAACGTTAATAATTTAACTTAGCCACATTCTCCTCCAAAGTGAGTTTCTGCAAGTTCCCATCCAATCCCTCCCCATTATGCACAGCTCTACATTTTACTACGGTGATTTCTTGTGTTAACAAGGAACCCCCTCCTGGGAAATAAACTAGCCACCTTTGAGGATATATCTCCTCGTCCTCCAAACAGAGCTGTATTACACAGAAAGTAATTTATTGATCCACAGAGAGATTATAGCTACTTTCATAAATGTATATGATAACAAGTGAGCACAGATGGGAATTATTATTTTGCTCATAAACACAGAACTGTGCATATGTGTATGATTCTGCATTAATCAAAAATTATCTTAGAGCACAAAAGAAACCAAGTAACATGGAGAAGAACAGCATGGCCATTTTTCGTGAGCTATATTGTTGTACTTTTGAAATTTTGGATGCAGAAAGAGAGAGAGTCCATCCATCCATCATCTTAACTGCTTATTCCTGGTGAGGGTCGTGGGGAAACCTGGAGCCCATCCCAGAGCACATAGGGCGCAGGGCAAGGGACACCCA
>JABJVR010049310.1:0-22237 GCA_025773905.1 Chitala chitala | reverse complement strand
GTGTGTGTGTGTGTGTGTGTGTGTGTGTGTGTGTGTGTGTGTGTGTGTGTGTGTGTGTGTGTGTGTGTGCGTGCGTGAGTGTGGGTATGTGCATAGCTCAGTGCTGTTATGTGCTAATAATTGTGCTGTATGAGTGTGAGATTGTAGAGTTTTTCAGAGGTACATGTCCTGTATACGGTGGTATATATCAAATGGCTGATGTGAGGACCTTGTAAATGTTAAACACAGGAGTGCTGTACAGCTGACAGGAGGCTTCCTCTCCTTTGTCCCTCCTAGAGTAGAGGACCCGCACTTGGGGGTCTCGTCTTTTCCCTGATGCTCTTTGTGATGGAAGCTCTCTGTATAAATCACACTCCTGACAGTACATGAGAGGCTTCATCCACCAAACAGTCAGAAACCGTATCCTCTCTCTCTCTCTCTCTCTCTCTCTCTCTCTTTCTCTTTCTCTTTCTCTCTCTCTCTGTCTCTCTGTCTCTCTCTCTCTGTCTCTCTCTCTTTCTGTCTCTCTCTGTCTCTCTCTCTCTCTGTCTCTCTCTCTCTCTCTCTGTCTCTGTCTCTCTCTCTGTCTCTCTCTCTTTCTGTCTCTCTCTGTCTCTCTCTCTCTCTCTCTGTCTCTCTCTCTCTCTCTCTCTCTCTCTCTCTCTCTCTGTCTCTCTCTGTCTCTGTCTCTCTCTCTGTCTCTCTCTGTGTCTCTCTCATACCCACAATAAGAAGATGAGACACACAGTTTAAAACACACACATACTGTCCCCCCCATTAGGACATCACGCCCTTGTTGAGTGCACTGTGGTTTCGTGGATAAAGACGGGTATAAATGTAAAGTTTGGAGCAGGATTTGTGCTGTGCTTAATTCAAACTCGAAAAACCAAAAGGCGCTGCTGTCATGCCAAGTATCTGTCTAATGTCACAAAGACACTGAAACGTCCCATCCTAAAGAACATTGACATTAGCACACACGCACCACCGTTTATGTAAAAACACAGCAAACATACAGCATCCAAAGAATTTCACTAATGTAGTTACATAAGTGACATGTGTCCCAAGCATGTCATGTTTGTGCCCATCTAAAGGGCTGAATGTTTACCTTTAGTGATTAATGTGAGACGTGCTGTTCACACATACAGTACTGTGGTTTAATCTCACTTCCCTTTAGGACAGGAGTTTGTGGCCTTAAGTAGCACCTGCAGCCTGTGTGTACTGGGGGAGGGGCAGGTCTAGAGTACTCACTTTGTCTGAAGCACCTGTGTGTAAATGTGTGAGATTTTCAGGGTACTCCTGGTATTGCTCAGACAGCTCAAGGGCAGGGGTTGACATGGCCAAGCACGACTCCATTTTGCATTTGGACAGTAGACTGCTCTGCTTTTTGCTTCCTGGGAAACCATGGGAAATCTGCGAGTTAAAGCAGCTCTGCACTGACTCGGTGACTCTGGGAGTTACATATCGCCTCAGTGTGTGTATTTGGGCCAGAGGTGTGTGCGTGTGCAGGGGAAGGGCACTGCATCACTGGTGGATATGTATGGTACTGTATATCTTTGTGTTCTCATACCTGTGTGTGCTGCTGCTTCTGTCTGTGGAGCTTGCACATTTCAGAGTGCAGCGCGCACCTTTGCACGTGTGTGCCTGTGATAGTGTGTGTGTGTGTGTGTGTGTGTGTGTGTGTGTGTGTGTGTGTGTGTGTGTGTGTGCGCGCGCATGTGTCAGAGTTTGGCTCTGCTGAAGGCCGCTGACTGGGGGAAGGGAAGTCCTCCAGGGATAACCACTTGGCACTTCCACAGGCCAACCGCCTGACCAGCAGCGCAAAGAGAGAGGGCGGAGAGGGGGAAATGGGGCGGAGCAGTGAAGAAGCAGGACACTTCCGGCACGAGGGGGTATCTTTTTGTGGGGAGGGGGCCGGAGGCAGGCAGGAGGGCACTTATTTGTAGCGTGCTCCCAAGCGGGCTTCCTGCCTCTCAGAGGTGAAGGCTGGGGAGCCTGTGTGGCTGTAAGACTGGCCCATCTGTTAGAGTCCAACCCTTGGAAAACTGTCAAGTGGTCTAAAAAAAGCCACAGCAAAGAGCAGCGGGCCACAAAGGTGATTTTTCACATTGTGGTAAAAAAATAGAAAGAGAAAATGGGGAGTGGAGGGGGGCTATCGTTATTTGAATGGCGTTTTTTTTTTTTTTTTGGCTTGTCAACCCCCCTTTCCTCCTGCATGTTCATTGTTTTAACCTGCTTGCTTTGATCACCCGGCACTAGAGTGAGCACACGGTCCTCCCGCCAGTCCTGTTGGATACGCCCACCGTCTCAATCTAGTGTGCGCCACACTGTCTGAGGTACCTAAACCATCGCACCGGCGCTTGAAATGTTGAGACACAAGACAAGCGGCCAAAGGGATGTGTGTGTAGAGGAGGAGGGGGGATTCACAGGCAGCAACTTCGACTGTTGAGAGCATTTTATTGGCCTACCATGTAAGAGCTTCTGTCTCAGCTTACGTGGCAGGACAGCACGGCCGGCGGGTAAACCTGTCCCGACAGCACGTGGTCCCCGGAGGGTGCCGCAGAGCCGCAGGCCGGGCCGACGTGTGATTGAAAGTGACGCGGCGCCAACTCTTCCCCCAGGTTCCTCACACACGCTTTATGTAAAGGCTGTCGCAGAGACACAGATTTGATTTTCCCTTCATCTCTCCCTTCACTGCTTCACCCCACCCCCGTTAGTGGCGGCCTTGCGGTGTCGGCATCAGTAATGCGACTGGGCCATATTTCCCATGAGCCCACAGCTCTGCAGGATTTAGCCTCTTTTTTATAACCAGTTTAGGAAAACAATGACAGCGTAGATATTGACTGAGCAGTGAGGGGCTGCTCTTGCCAGCACAGTCCCCCCCCCCCAGCACAGAGCTAAGGTGGTCTATCTCGCTAACATATCCCCAGGATCTCATAGTTGGAATGTTCCAGGACCCCTTGTGGCACATGCCGGTATAACGCCCATACCACAGATTCGCTGTGCATGGCGGGGTGGGGCACACGACTCGGTGTGCCATGACCTGGACATGGCACCCAAACCTTCAGCCTGCTTTCACGCATTAGCCAGCACAGGCTGTGGAGCCTGCTCCCCCTCCTGGAGGACGTATCAATTACAGCTGCACAGGACCGGCGTCACACTGAGAGTCATTATCAGATTCAGAGAGACACACCAGCCTCTGCATCGATCGCCTGCGGCTTGATCAATACCGCCGCCCCCGACAACGCTCTCAAATGAAGAGAGCCGACTGAGAGGCCAGCCTGAGAGACTCAGCGCCAGAGAGGCGGGCAGCGCCAGGAAGGCGGGGTCGCGCCCATGCACACGTACCTGCGTGTGTGGGCGCAAGCGACTGAGGGACAGATTTATTTGGCCGCATGAAGCTGTATTTGGCTTTGGCTGGTGGCACACATGAGGTTATTTTGCAGCTCAGAGTCAGATTTACCAGACCTGCCCATTACGCAGGCTGAATGCTGAAACACCCTGGTGAACTGGTTATCGCTGGGAGGGATTGAGGTTTAAGGCAGCTTGGATTCAGAGTGATTGACAGCAGATGGACAGTTGCTAAGCGCTTTAAGAAGTGGCAGCAATTCTGTCTTCGGCCAACTGCTGAAAAGAAATTCGGTTTCAGCATGGATATTGTCTTTCTTAGAGTTCTTTTCTTGTTACTAATGAAGGAAACCTTTAAGGCTTTATTTATTTAATGTAAAAAACCTGTATGTGTGCACATCCATATTTTATCGAATAACTGTGATGCTGCTCTTATCAGTAAGGTTCATAAAAAATATATATAAAATGCCTATTACAGATAAATTCCCATCACCATAAAATTTATGTTAGTATATAACAGCATACTGTAATAGAATAGTACTTATTTTTGTGTCAGTGTTTGTGTTTTGCCCACATATCATGGTCATATGCCTCTGTCTTGCGGTCTTTGTGATTCTTCACTGTAGCTGCTGCCTCTAACAGGAGGCTGCAGCGCTGGTCTTTCTGCTGGGACCATGGGGAGCACGCTCTGCCTCTGTTGTTCCCGACGCACATCAGCACATCAGCAGTAAAACCCTGAGAACCTGGAGGAAACGAATGGGCTCTGGCAGCACACGGACACGCACGTATGCATGAGGCAGAGCCAAAAATTCAAATTCCAAGGGTGCTTGGAAAAAGGTGCAGCGCATGCCAGGGTACAGTGTCAGTGCTCTGCTCTGCATGATAAGAACAGAGTTCTCAGCTTCGGCCGGATTGAAACATTACCGTCCGACGGATGTCCGCAGTCCCGCGCTCCTATGCCTTCGGCTGTCAATGTCTCTGGGAGAGGCAAGTCTGACCTCTACTGGCGGAGGACAGAACTGCAGGCAGCCACATTGGAAGTGGATTGCTCTCATAATGGGGTCAGTGGCTCCCAGAGAGAGCCAGCTCCTCGCTGGAGAGTGCTCCTCATGCATGTCTCCACTCACATATCTGTATGAGGGGAAGTGTGAAGCGGGGGGGGGTTACTGCAGTCAGTTTGGCCAACAGAATCAGACGTTGGCTTTACTGCTAAAAGAATGGAAGCGTCTGCCAGCAGTTGTATGTAAATATGTGTGCCACGATAAGCTTGTGAGACAATTTATCAATGGAGAACGCATGTTTAATCCCTTTTTTTTAATTTTTTTTTATTTTCTGTTTTTTAGGAGTGCTCAGTGTTTGGCCAACCTCCATTTTCAAGAGATTAAACTTGACATAAAGCTTTAGGAGACAAACGATGACTGTCTGTCCTTTTTTCCTGGGAATTTGGTTCACGATCCTGAGATATGGTCATGAAGGCAGCACAGACTGTGCTGACTGTTCCATGCTTGTGCGTGGTGTTGATGGACTGGTCCTTACTGAAATGTTGCCGCCCACGTTTACAGGCTGCACATGTGTATAGCTTTATTTCAGTCATTATGAGTTGCCTTTGCTGGGTCAAAAAATACATTTTTTTTAAACAAAGAGTTTAATTAACGTTTTATTTTCTTATACTCATTCTATTCTTTTTTTAACACTTTGTTAAAAATTCTGTTTTAACATGCCAGTGCCTTTGTAATGTATGTGTTCGTGCCTTCCTTTACATCGACGTTTGATGTTTAAAGAACTGATACACCTGAGTGAATAAAAAAAAAAAATTAAGTTGAAGTGGTATAAACACAAATGAAACTGAGTGAGATTGTTTAAGTGTAACTTTGACATTAATGTGCTGTGTAAGAGGGAAATCGGCAGCACAATTCATGGAACCATAGAAGTGCAAACCTCAAGAGATATTGAGATGGTGTTTTTAAATATTCATAAATTGATTAAAAAGGTGTTTAAAATTCAGTATATTAGTATAAATAAATCATTGCGTTTTGACTGAAAAAATGTAACTGAATAAATATAAGCTTAGACACCGAATAAATATGTGTGTTTGAAATGTCCACTGTGTCCTGCAGGGTATTTCTGTTGGCTGTTATAATAGTGGCTCGACTGTGTAGAAGGGGGTGGGGGCTAAGCTCTGGATGGACAGAGGATGGGCGGGGGGTGGGGGGTGCAGTGGCTGGGGAAGAGGTGTGGGCACGTAGCTTATTATTTTTCTCTTCATGGGTTCTCTTCTCTTCCCTCCCAGAACCACACGTTGAGTCAGCACGCACAGTGAGATCCGGCCCTGCAGGACTCCCGGCTCAGCCCCGGCCCCCGACGCCACGCAGTGGGGGAGGACCGTTTCAACATCACAGCCAATCAAAGTGTCATTTGCTACTCCCATGTAAAACTCTTAACGATTTGGCCACCAGGCGCAGCTATTATGAGCGGTGGGAAATGAATATTAATGGGAGATATTAAAAAAGAAAAGGAAAAAAGGAAGGGGGGGGAAAGGTATTCTCCGTTCAGTATTTTTTATCATCCTGCTTCCCAGTTGTGCGTTTTTTTTAACAAAAGACGAGAAAAAGAGAAGCACCTCCTGTCTGATTTTAGTCTTTAGAAACGCTTCACTTACGTGTCCTCTGTTGCTTCATGTATACAGCTCTAGAAAGTGCCAACTTTTACCTCTTTTGTCATATTTGTTTTTTTTTCCTCTTTGGTTTTAGTTTTTATTTTGTACCTTTTATTTCTTGCAGTAAATGGTACTTGTGCCGTGTTGTGATCGCTTGCAAATCGTAATATGTTTTCCTCTCCTTTTTATCATTATTATTATTATATTTTCTTTTTGTAAGTACAATAAAAATACAAAAAACTGAAATGAATAAAGTGGAAAAAATAACAATAGTTTGATTGGATTTTCCAGTTCATGAGACTAATGGTTATTGTAAAAATATCATCGGTTTCTGTGCATCTGGATGGTGTCTGCTTTTTAAATGTGAAGTAACCAGATTGCAATAACTACTACGGACAAAATGAATGAATAAATAAATAAATGAATAAAGGGAATCCATGCATTTGGTCATTTGAGTCTTGTTTTTTCCCTGTCAAACGTTGATTCAGACATAATGCGAATGTAGCTGTATTTGAACAGCTGTTGTAATAGATTAAAGTGCAACACAAGATCTTCTGCCCACTGCAAGGGTTCTTGCATAGCAGTTACATTCATCATGAGCTGAGAACATGCAGTAGAATGACTACCGCTGACTGTTGTTATAGGTGAACTAGATCAATGAACAGCTCTGCCTTCATATACTGTACATCTCCTTATCAAGGTATGTCAGTAGGATACATCATACTGAAATGATAAGCACCTGTAATAAAAACATATGGTCTCTGAAAGTATTCATGTTGAAAGTATGTTTCTGAGACTTCTCCTAAAAAACAGATGCACCCACTGCTGAAGGACTGTATACACACATATTTATGCTCTGACTGTAAATGCTAGCACAGCAGCTTTTGATTTGGTCTTTTCTTTATTCATTTATTTGTTAGTTTATTTTATGTTTACATATCTAAGGTAGCAAATCAGTATGGAAATAAAACTTAGATAATCAAGTTGGAAAAATACCGTTTGAAAAATGAAATAATCTGGACATAGGTTAAAGAGCTCTTTAAATTTTTAGTCATGGATGACGCAGAACTTAATGCAACAAAGAAATATTTAGATTTGTTCAGTGTAGTTTTACGTCAAAACACGTCAGACGTCTTGTGTTGCGAAAACCCTTGTGTTCTGTTGAAAGGTTTTGATGGAATTGCGCTGACACAAAAATACAGATAATTAACTAGTAATTGTGCCAATTAAGCCAAGGGAACTGACTGGAATGAAAAGCAGAATGATTTGTGCCCTTCGTGAATTGTGCCACAGACCCCAGTCATGAAAGAGGTGGAAGGAGGTGGTCAGTGTGTTTTCTGCTTCACACACGTGACACAGTAGCGAATAAATGAAAGGTTATAATGTACTCACTGTTCACTTAATGTAGCAAAACCGAAATGGCGGAGACGTGAAAGGTTGTAACATTTGGAACTATTTCAAATTAAAACTTGTATGACAGCAATGAATAAATAAAACTCCCAGTCATTTATTTCCAAGTGTTTATGTTTAAAAGAATATTAACATTTCTATGTAAGACGTATTAATGCATCACAGTTGATTACAATGTTTATCACACACACACATACAAAGAACAAAGAAATAATGTAATTTCCTTAGCATTAATAAAACGGAGCGTGAAATGACTGGTGGATATGAAAATGAATAATGTCCTTTTTTGACGGATATTGATTTCAATTTTAAAATTCGATGCATGTCCACTGAAGCATATTATTTTGAAACGTGGCTAAAGAAACATATGCGTTTGCCACTTACGTGTTTTTTTTTTTTACTTCTCAGTTTATGACTTATTTCTGTCAGTTGACAGAGCTGCTACAATTACTACCGTTTATTTTTTAATTGCATCCATGTGTTAGAGCAGCTTGCCCGGCAGTGGGGTCTCTTAACTGCTGCTGACCAGAAGGCCAAGACCATGCCCGGTAATCAGTGACCGGAACGCACTGGATTACTTTTATACCAAGAGAGACATATGTGCTGAACCGGTTTTTACACGAGTGCTCTTTTTCGTATTAGTTTGAGTATAAAACAGGTTTCAGAGGTTTTTAGAGTTAGGATGCAGTAACTGTATTGATTTTAATAACTATAAATGTAACACACGTGCCTTCTTCACACAAAATAATCAGGAGCTCTTGTACGGCACATGAATACCTATCAGCGACTTGCGAGCTCATAAATTGAATGCGATGTTTTATTAGGCATCAATGAACCACCATTAGAGGGCGGCAAACGTAGGGACACAAACTGATAACTTCACAAACGTGAGATCTGCCTTCAGCTTTCATTAGGACACAAATATAATTCATATAGTGTCATTTAATATACAAATTTTCACGAATAACGTTTCGCAAAAAGATTGTTAAATGCATGTTACCTCAATACATATGCAGCAACGAGAATCTTTCAGATGTGTGCTTTTAGGAATTATTTCGTTTTCAAAAAGACTAAAACCCTTTACATTACAAGACGCAACAGCTAGTATCGTTAATAACACACAGTGGACGCAACACTACCCAAAAGAAACACGCTATATGCAAACAATGGTATAAATCTACCAGTCAGCCGGAACAACGGCTGCACCTGTGACTCTGTACCTACTTTGCCTGTTGTTTTATTCACACAACCTTTGCTATGCACTGACATGATCTCTGCAAGAACCTCCGCAGCATGCTGCAGCTGGACAACAATAGGACACAAGGCAATCATGAGGACGGTCGCTCTATAGCCAAGGGATCCTCTGTGTTTTACTGTTCAGCTTTTCATACGGGTGGCCTTACACGGTCAACGCAGAAGTCAGAAAAATACGTGTATTTGTCCTAATAGTAAGTATAACAATTCTTGTTTGTGATTAGTTTTAAAGTGTGTATAAGATTTCCTCGTTTATCGATTTTCAATAAGCGCGAACATGGTGTGTAGTATGATTATAACACACCTGAAATTTGAGACCGTCCCTACGAACTCGCTAAGCTATCCAGCACGCTGAAAGTTTTCGATAGGCGGACCGGATAGGGCCTGGTTCCAGTTAGCTGGATAGCTATTTGCTAAAGTACATAGAAACAGGGAAGCTGCTTCCGTACTGTTACAATTCGTTGCCAAACCAAGCCAAAAGAAAGAGGATTTCTTGCTGTTTGTATTAATGAATGGGATGTTGCCTGTTCGCGGTGCTTTTCCGGACATTGACTAGTCACTATGTTATAGCAGTCTGGCAGGCTCCCGTTAAGCCATATTAAGCTGCCAATGCGCATCTGTCCAAGTTGACAGGCGCCCTGATCTTTGACATCATTTCAAGTTCTAGTTGATGCTATTTTAAAAAGTCACGTTACGATTTATGTGCTGTAGCTGAAACCGGAGATAAGAAATAAAGCCAGGATGGCGGCTGCACTGCTCTCGGAGACGGAGATCAAACAGCGGTCTATGGCAGAGGAGGACCCGAATGGAAACGAGCACGGCGCGGCCGCTCGCAGTGCGGCGCCGCGCTGGGGACCGCAGCACGCGGGGGCCCGCCAGCTCGCGCAGCTTTACTCTCCCGGTAAGGGCATCAGCATGGACGCTGCAAGTGGCAAGTGAGGCCAAAGCAAAACTGCGACACGCGTGTTCACACCTTGTCACCTGTGTGGAATAGACGGGTTAGATTCGCAAAATAAACGAGCTCCCTGCAAACTGTTTTTTTTTTTTTTTTTTTTTTTTTTTTTTTTAAATTATTAAGTAATAGTAAAACGGAAATAGTTTTAAACGACCTGACAGGGCGATTTGTTACATGTAGAATAAACGCGTGTATATACTGTGCTATGGACACTATTCACTGCAATTGCTCAAAACAAGGGGTGTTAAACAGGCCGCTGTTACGTTATTACCACAATAGGTATTTTAAGGTAACGATCAGAAATATTTTATATGATCTGTTCTGTTCTATACTTTTGCAACAGTGAAGTGTGTAAAATCATACTGTCACAGCAATGTAGTCGAGTGTACACACAAGTGTAACTTAGTTGTGTATATTTATCTAGATATTGTACAAATTATATGAACATATTTCCTAAAATATAGTTGTGTAATGCGCTATAAACACCAATAAAATAGCAACATTTCGTTCCTGTGGTGACAGTTGTGCCGGAATGTGAACCCTAGAAACGGTGATGTCAACCGCGTTTGACAGTAAGCGAGGCTTTACTGTAAAAGACACGATTATTTTCTAACTTGTGTTACAAACGCGAGTGTTCAGTACGTTAAACATATGCTGTTCTCTCTTGACCTGACCGGTTACTTTGTTGGGCGACGGGAATTAAAAGGGGTGCGCGTAGTTTAATAAATTAATCTGGTAATGGATTCAGATCCTGATGAGGCTGGAGATGGTGTAGAGTTGTCTGGCCAGCAGCTGTGTTTTTACTCAGGCTTAAGTGGTTTTGACCACACAGACTCCATTATGGTTGACACCCCGTCCTCTTCATTATTTGTTTGGTGTGATGAAAGAAGAACTTGCAGCCAGACATGTAATAAGCCTTTGACCTTAAAGGTAGCAAGAAGTGGTCTGTGGGTCAGTCTGAATATATACACATATATATATGTGTGTGTGTGTGTGTGTGTGTGTGTGTGTGTGGATATGTGACATCCCTTCAGCACTACAGGTATAATAAATGTTCTGTAATGCCAACAAACAGCATGCCAGCCATTTGGTTTAGATGCCTTTTGGGGCCATCTGACTTCAAGTCACTGCACAGATGCTGAAGCTCACAGCTGCTGAAGTTCACACCTGCAGACACTAACCATGCAGGTTCAGACCATCGCTTAGGCTCCTGAATTTCCACTCAGTTTGGTGCCAAAATTTTTAATTTTAAAACACGAAGCTTCTATTCTGTGGGGAGCTCTGTTTTGGACGTTTTCAGCAAACCACCCCACTCCAGTATGAGAACCAAGTGGAAGAGAACGCATGGTCCACACACACGTGTGGAGACTTAAAACCAGCGTAGAACAGAAGAGGATATGCTCGGTTCGGCACACACCAAGACTCATTATAGCAACCCCAGGACGAGGAAACAGCTGGACCCGCTTTTGGTGCCATATGTTGGAGTGTCTTGCATGGCTGACTGCTCTTTGCACGCTTATCCTGCTTTACAGATTCAGAGGGAGGTGAGCAGGATGTTGGTTTTCCATCCCTCCCTCCTCTTATTACATAATGTTCAGTGGGGAGGAGCAGAGTGCAGCTATGCTGGTTTTGTATGTGTGGGTGTGTGCGTGCGTGTTTGTGGGCACGCACGGTGCTGTAAGGCATCCTTCATCTGCTTTCTGGCTTGTAATGTTGGCCAACTGGCCCTGTGATGACGTGCCTTTTTTAACGCCTGAGCCGCTGCACGCCGTGTTACTATGCACGTCCACAAAGGAAGCATGTACTTTGTGGAAACACGCCTTTCACCGAACACGAGTGCTGTGTATTTGTTTTCATTTCTAATAGTAGTTAAATAGAAAACAGTTGACGTAGTAGTATTTGCTTTCCTAGTACTTTCCTTCAGTACTTTCTGAGTTGTCATGTAAAAGTTCATAATGAAGGTTTAGGAAAAAAGGCTTCAGGCAGTTGGGTATCGAGTTTAGTCAGAAAGAAATGTTAGTCTTCATATGCAAAAATACATTACAAAGAAGATGGTGTCAGTTACAGTGGAAATTCTTCAATCGATATGTCAGTCCAGTGAGAAGCATATTTTATGCTGAAAGGCTGCGTTTCTGGCCTATGTCACATGCATGTTCTGAAGAGTCTCAGGTGACAAAGCTGATTAGAACAGTGCTTCAACATGTAAGGCACAGTGAATTTAAAATCTGAGTCAGTTCTCTCGATTTTTATTTCAAGAAACACTTTGCCTAGCAGCTCGGCTGATTCTGTCGGCACTTCTGTAGCAGAGCTCTGTTGCTAAGGCAGAACACAGGTGCGCTACGAAAAGATACACACTCAGCAGTTGGTGCCTGAGGAAGCCGCCTTTGTGCATATGCCGTGTGGCTGCAGGTGTGTCGTGTGGATGTGTGTCAGGAGTGTGAGTTACAGCTCAGGAATCAGAGCTCATGCAAGTGTGTGCTGCAGAACTAGACACCCGCAAGTCCGGCAGCAGGGATGAACCCAACACCAGCATGCATCAGCAGATCAGTGAGCCACTCCTGCGGCAACGGAGAGCTGAACTTTGTGCCCCTTACGTGCCCCCCACCCCACCCCCCATTCATACTGAAGTTGCAACTTCCATTAGAGCAGAGAGGGGAGCTGGTCCGCCAAGGCCAGGGATTGGACCGCAGCTCTGGACTCGTGACCGTGGGGTCACTGGTCTCAGGCCTGGTGGACGCAGAACCACCCCAGGCCAGCCTGTCTTGGGCAGGTGGGTTGACCGACCTGACCCACGCTGCCCCAAGCCCCCACCCCATGCTGGAAGCCAGAGTCAGCTCAAAGAGTAGAAGAACATGAAAAGAGTGGAGGTGTGGGTTTCAGAGCACTGGCAAGGTGTGCTAATTTAGAACATGAGGGGCTGAGAGGGAGATGGAAATAAATGAGAAATGAGAGCCAGACGACTTCCTTGTGTCCCTGCCGGGCTCGTCAATTACACACAGTCCAGTGGAATCCATATACATTAGGAGTTAAACCACGAGCTCGTTATTAATGCATCTCTCACGCTGGTCCCAGTGAATTTGGGTGACTTTGTGAGGGCTGCCCATACCTATATAATTAGGTTTATTTAAATTTCCCATTTCCACGTTTCTTTCTTCACTGTGTGTGCAATGCGGTTTTTGGTCAAGCATACATTTCCTGTGTGAAGGCCAGTTCCTGTGGGCAGACACCGTTCTGCATCAACAGCCACACAAAACAGCTCTTTGAACCACTCGAGCATTATTTACAACGGGAAAAACACCGATGTAATTGTTGTAGAGTGTGTCTGGGAACGATCGGCTGTTGCAAACTACAGCAGTGTTTGTCAAATTGTTTTTCAAAATTTTGCGATGCTTTGTCATGTCAGTTTCAGCTAACTGTGTTAACATTAACACGTGCAGAAGTCTTGGGGGAATAAACTATATATTTTTTTAAAGCCATGCTTTTTTCAGCTGAAATCCTTCTTTTTTTTTCTTTTTTTCTTTTAAAGCGCAATGTAACCAGTGTTAATGCTGAGTCCGGTTTGGATTATGTTGAGGTGTCGAGCTTCTTGTCACCAGACCCGTTCTGTCAGACATCCTCCCTTTGACCTTGAGCAGACAATGTTGTCTCTTGTCTCCCTAACAGTGTCTGTCCTACAGTCAGAATGTCTGCTAGGGGTGTGGGGATGGATCAGATGTGTTACTATTACCACAGTAAACTGACCGTCATCTCTCTGACCAGCATCTCGCTGCCCACGGCTGTGTGCGTGCGCATGTTTTTTCTGTTGCCATTTCTGTGCTTCCCAACCCTGGTTGTGCTGACGTGAGCTCTGTCTGTGTGCTTCTCTGTGAGGATATGTGTCATAAATCTAATGTGGGTTTGGTACACTCATTTTATTAGTACATGAAACCACTCCGTGCTCAAGAGATTAGAAAAATCTACATACCTTGTGAGCCCTCTATTTTTATTTATTTATGTTATGATTGGCTTTTGTCACCTCGGTGCTACGGCAGGTTCAAAATTTGTAGGAGTGACCTGGAGTTGTGTGTGTGTGTGTGTGTGTGTGTGTGTGTGTGTGTGTGTGAGGGAGATGCAGATAAAGAGAGCACACACGTCTGTGCTGTTGCTCGTTCCCACATTGGACCGTCCATAGAGAACAGATGAAAGAAATAAGCACTGTGACTGGTACATCCTCCCCAAACAGGGGAATTCTGCTTCTCTTTTTCTCTCCCATCTTTCCCTCTCTCCATCTTCGTGCCTATGACCCACTTTTTCACGCTGCCCCCCCCCCCCACCCAACTTCTCCTCACATGTGAAGACCAGCCCGAAAAATGTCCAGGGGACCAAGTCGGGTTGGTGTGCATTTGTTTTTTTTTTTTTTTTTTTGTGTACATACGTGTGTGCATTTTACAAAACCAGATGAGCTTTGTGTGTCAAAAAGATTCAGGTTTACGTTCGGGTGTGTGCTGCGTATGCACAATATGTATGCTGTATATGACTTTGTGCAAACAGGAGTTAGGAGTGTTTATGCCATTGGCTTTGCATAGAAACTGTTGTTGAACTGGCTGCTCCGTGCTGTCGCCCCCTGGTGGTGGGGAATGTTCACACGCAACAAAAAGACCCCTGAGATGTGGACGACAGGTGGGGCGTTCCACCCTCCTGTGGTCCCTGTGTTGGTGCCACTCCTGGGACATGTGGGAATTCTGTTCAGCAGGAGTGAAAGTGTGGAACAAAAGAAGGCTACTGGTAAGGCGCAATTTCAGGAAATAGGAGTTAAAAAGATCCTTTTGTTCTTTGAGAGAAGAAGAGCTGAAACTATGGGTGGCAATGCCAAGAGAAGGAGTCATGTGCAGGTGGGGCTGGAGGACTCTGATAAAGCCTCTGTCCCTGCATCCAGAGACACAGATGAGCACCCTCTGCTGGCCATAGGTATTCACCGTAAAATGTGCTTAACAGCGTAGGTCTCACACCAATTGTTACTGAAAGCAAGTGTAATTGCTTAAATGTTGTTACTAAATCTGATAATGGGATAAACCCTACTCACATTAATTTGTTGGGATTTCCATTTTAGTAGTATTTTGAATTTTATTTTGTAACTGTCGGTTAAAAAAAATAACCGGCTTCATGTGTCAGTAGGTGTGTGTCTGTATTGTTCCTTATGTTGTTCTGGCCCTGAGGCGCTCGCAGCCTATTTCCAGATCACAATGACGAGCATGCCACTTTTTGATCTCCGTTTAAACGCTGTAGCGACATTAGCATTCACGGGGTGTCGATTGTTGCTAGTGAGTGTCCCTCTGTGCTGCATCGGGCGTCATTGATTAATTTCAGCCTATTAACGTCCCACCCCCTCCTTGCACACATACTGCTCCCCCCCACCCCACCCCGCAGGTTCATTCCCAATGCCAGCATGCGGAGGGGTTGTTGGGGAGTGCGTTGTTGTCAGGACTGTATTAATGAGTGCATCGCTCTGGTCTCGTGGACAGGGGAGCCACGTTTCTGGCTGCGCGCTGCTCTGCCGAGGCCTGGCCTAGTTTCACACCTCGCCGGGGAGCAGGAGGATCCAAGGACTGCCGCCGATCACCTGACGCTTAATGGCAGCTTCAGCGCCCAACCTCGTGCATGCATGCGTGTGCATTTGTGCGTGTGTGACCACGTCAGTGTGAAGTGCTCCTCTTTGTTATACCGCATTGACATAACGTGAGGCAGCAGTGTGGGCTGTTTCATAGCCTTGGTTGTTAATCTTTCTGGTGCCGTGTTTGAGAGCGGTAAAATGATTCCAGTACCTGCTGGACCGTGAGTTTACCAGTAGCTCATAGGGCCATTGTGTAAGTCCATGGGCCTAACTCGCATGTGCTGGGTTCTATTGTCGCTTGGCTTTGGGGTTTGCTGCCCTCACACAGAACCTCGTACACAGAGATTGAGGCCAGACTCGAGCAGATATGTGAGCAGGTCGGGTCTGGGAGGAGTGAAGGTGGCCGCAATGCTCTGTGCTCTGACCTGGGGTCACAAGCAGGACTAGCACCTGGGAGAGATCTCCTGGAAGCCCGGTCAGACCAGGTCAAGATGTACCCCGGCCTGATTTACCCCTCCACTTCCCCTACCGCTAACTTCCTTGTCACAGTGTGCTACCCAGCCAAATTAGGCTCAACCTGGTATCGATACGGTGCACCTGCCTTCCACACCGCTGTGAGCCACCCACCTGGTCTTCACCCCTCAGCATCGCAGCTGGTCTGTGTTCATTAACTGTGCGCCGGTGAGCTTTTGCACACCGCTCAGCATGGCGACTGTCACGCACCGCCTCAGTAACGCGTCTCCGAGTGTCTGTGGAGTCTGTGTCCTGCGCATCCTTTAGCACTTGAGACTGTAACGGCATTAAAATTTCACGAAGACGGACTCTGGTACGCAGTTCGAAGAAATACGAGAGGGGTGAGAGTATAACAAGGAGACCTGTGAGAAAAGGTGAGGTGAAGGAAAGGGTTAAACTCGTGACACTTCTGAGGCCAGTGTGTCCTGACAGTCTAGCAGAGTGAACTTCTCAGCAGCAAAACAAACATGCTGTCCACTCTGTGCTTCTCTCATCCTAAACACCATGTGCAAGTGTGCCAGCCTGTGTGAGTGCGTGCGTGTGTAAACAGAATCACACACTGATGAATTCTCATTTGTAGATCCTTGGAGACTTCTGTGTCCTTGACTGACCTGGCTAAAAGAGGGAGGGGGTTTTGGAAAGTTATTTTTTGGTGTGCCAGTTGTTCAGTTCCACTCAGGCACCTGCAGTGGGTAGCCAGCATGGTGGCTGACAGAACACTGTTGTGTCTCCGCACAGGAAAACGCCTTCAGGAGTGGATCTGCGTACTGCTCTGCCTGTCCCTCTTCGGTATCAACTTCATCTTCCTGCTGCTCAACTTCTCCACTGTGCACATCTTCCAGATCGTCTTTGGCGTCGGTGAGTCCCCGTCTCCCCCGAGGCTCTCTATGAACCATACATCATCTTCCTCTGTCTGTGTGCGTGTGTTTGTGTCTGCACAGGAGTTGCCTGGAAAATAATGTCCTACATTTGAATAGCTTGATGTGGGAGAAGTGGGGCATTACCTTCCCAGCAGTGGGGCACGTCCCGCGCCTCCCTCTGCTCATCCTTTTCTGCCTCCTGCTCTGTCTCCGGCTCCTCCGCTGAGCAGCTCCACGGCGCTCTGTTCATCAGCTCGACCGGCACGCTGCGCTGTTTCCCCACACCCACGTTTTGTTTTCAATCCCTGCGAATAATGGCCTCTGATAGGCCGAGACGACGGGAGCCAGGCCGCGTGTGCTTGCTGTGCTTGGCGTGTTTATTATGGGCTGCCCCGTGGCTGTAGCGCTGCGAAGGGCCGCAGCTGGTGCTTAGGGGCCTGTTTCTGAAAAAATCGACTGTCTGACGGTGGGACCGAGGTGAGTGGAGGTAACATGGAGGTTCACCAACACGACCCTCTGTCACAGAGTGCCCCTGCCGTCTCGGGTTGCTCGTGTGTGTGCCCTGACCTGCTGGTGCTTTGGACTCTGAATATGAATAAGTAGTGTTTTTATTGGCAGGATGCCCTCAGCTAGCGAGATGTGCCGTTTCCAAGTAACCAATGACTGGTGTGAGCATAGGCTGGCTCGAGGTTAACGTTTCCACACAAGTTACCCAGGGGGTTAGCAGGATTGGGGTAAGGCCTATATTCTCATCTGGTTTCCTGACTTCTTCCTCTCTCTTTCTCTGCAGTTGCTGGCATTGTGACAGCAGACTTCGCCTCGGGCGTGGTGCACTGGGGCGCTGACACCTGGGGCTCAGTGGACATACCCATCGTTGGCAAGGTGAACGACCTGCTGTGCTGCGTAGGAGTCGATGAGCCCGCTGTGATGCATCGCAGAGCGTCACTAGGGTCACTGCTAGTGCTAGGCTACGGTCCATCACCGAGGAGACTGTTGAGTTGTTGGCGGGTGTCTTTCTCCCTTTCACCAAGTATTATTAACAGGAGCTCTACAGTTCTTTCACACCTGCCATCTTTGATGCAAGATGTCAAGAACTGTTGTAGAACAGGTTTTATGAAGGCCATGGTGACAGAGGCTGCCATGGTGATAACAGGTGCTCAGAATCTATTTCTGACACTGAGCATCTTAGTCCAGCCTGTAGAGATGAGAGTTTTGTGATTTGGTTTGCAGTCTCTAAAGCTTATTGTCAAACAGCAGCCTTGTTAGTACCTGTTTAAGTAAGCAGGCTTTCTCTGCTGCTGGTCACAACAACGCCCCACACACACACACACACACACACACACACACACACACACACACACACACACACACACACACACACACACACACTTCCACTTAGCCCACTGGCTGTGAAACGTCACTTTGTCTTCTTATCCCTAGACTTGATGTCTGCCCTGTTTCCTTTCTCTCCAGGTCATACTGCCTTTATTTACACTGAGCTCACTTCTCATTGGCTGTTGCTGTAGGTGAACGAAGCTCCTCCCCTAACGGGACGCTGCTTAATGTGCTGTGTAACAGCACCTACACAGCCTTTGACGTTCGCTTTGCAGAGGACTGCCCCGGATTGTGCTCCCCTTTGTGATTTTGCTGGGCTGTGTTGAATCTGGGCCACGGGCTACTGAGACACTACTGAAAGGGGAGTGGGGAGGGGAGGGGGTTTCAAAGCGGGACGTGGCACACCCGCCGTGCCGCCCAGGAGCCCGCCGAGGCCCTGCCTTTTCATCAGGCCGCAGAAGGCCTCAGCCGGAGGCCAGCACCGAGCGGTCTGTCTCAGCAGCACAGCCACTGCTGTCTGGGATAATTGGGATCCGCCTCCCGGGAGTGGCCGGACTTCAAAAGAGCAGGGAATATCGGGGAAGCTGGACGGGAGGTTTGAGGCTCGGCCGCGGCGCAGGAGAGTTAAAGTCAGCGCTTAGTGGTCAGGGGCAGTCAGCATGCAGGTTGGGATGATAGGCTTGAGGAGCAGCAGAATATTTCAGAGCTGATTTAATGTGTACACACTTTGTATGTACTATTATTGTTAAAGAAATAACAAATAAATCTTTAGCCTTTCGCAGCTGAAGGAGAAGGGTGGGGTCCTCCCATAGTGTGGTTGCTGGGGCGACAGAGAGATAGCGTTCCGTGATTAGTGGATGGCGGGGGAGAAGGGCGGTTAAACGATGTGGGATTAGCCGTGGCGTTGCACAGGCGGTGGTGAGCCGAGTGTCCACACTCGCCCTGCATGCCGTCCGCGGCTTAGCGCTCTTTTAATCTCGCGGAAAAGGCGAGGACGTAGGAGGGGGCAAATGGTGCAAGATAATAGTCAGAGCCTTGGCTGATAGCTCCTGTGTTCCAGTTGTGCGCTCGTGTGTCGTCGCAGATGTGCTCCTGATTGAGTTCTGTCCACAAACCTGAGAGTTGAATACATTTTTTGATGAAAAGCCAAGGTAATCTGGGTAGAAATTATTCAATTTTTTTTTTTCTCCTGTTCCTGGAAAATTAATTACCCTAAAGGTTTTTTTTTTTTTTCCCCCTTGGTTCTTGTTCCATCTTCTCACTTTTATTTGTGTACCTGGGCTGCCATGGTCAGGGGCCTGCCTGCAGGCCTCTCCCCTGTGCTTTGATTGACAGGCTCTGCTGTTTCATGCAACTTTATCGGAGCTGCAGCCTCACCTACCTGGTGATGGTTTATCTCCGCCCTGCAGTGCTTGCGCACGTGTGTGTGCGTGTGTGGGGCGGCATGTGACTCGGCTCCCTCTCCACACGCGCGTGGCGTCCTGGGACGCAGGCACGGGCTGCCTGATTTCCTCACCTTATCTACAGAGGTGCCACCTCCCCAGCACAGCAATACCCACCAAGGCATTTCAAACACGTGAACCCGATTACTTTGAGCTCCCATGTAGAGTTTAGAGTCAAGGCCTTGACCACCCCACCCCTTTCTTTTTGCCCAAGGTAGACAGTTGTAAAGTACATAAGACTGGACAGTGTAGAAGTGTGGCATCCTGGCTGAATGTTTGGTCGATACTGTCTAACCTCCCCCTCGACCCTCAAAATTATTCTTTTCAGACGTACTGGCTAGTAACTG
Organism: Chitala chitala; assembly: GCA_025773905.1. NCBI lineage: Eukaryota > Metazoa > Chordata > Actinopteri > Osteoglossiformes > Notopteridae > Chitala > Chitala chitala. The sequence continues at coordinate 2,551 of JABJVR010049310.1, read as the reverse complement.
GATATTGATTTTAAAAAGCAAACTTTTCCTGGCAGCTGTGTGTAGTTGTTGTGAGCCTGTGGTGGAAAAGGTGAATAAATGCTGATGGTTTTCCCCCCTCCCCCTTCCCACACACAAAAAAACGCAGGCGTTCATCCGGCCGTTCCGTGAGCACCACATTGACCCCACGGCCATCACCCGGCACGACTTCATCGAAACCAACGGGGACAACTGCATGATCACCATCCTGCCCCTGATCCACATGGCCTACAAATTCCTGTCCTCCCCCCCAGGTAAAGTCCGGCCCCTGCGTTCTCTGTCTCGCAAGCGGCCCCCCCCCTCCATCACCCGTTCGGCGCCTGCTAACCCCGGCGTTGGGATCGTGCCGTGTATGCCACCCTTCTCTCGTGCTGTGCTCTTTAATTAATTAGACTGGTTGAAGGTGTTGATTAAGTCTGAGTGATTTCACATACAGTATCACAGCTTTTCCACTACTCCTTTTGACAGACTCCTTTGGAAGTGTTTGTATTGATAGAAAAATGTAAGAATTAGTATTATTGCTTGCCTCTAAAAATTACTCAAATTAGTGGTAAGTACACAAAATATTAATTATGTGACTTTTTGTCAGGCCACTTGAGCATTGTTTCTTCTTGAAAGGCAAATATGAGTTAAGTTTAGCATAGCTGTAACACCTCAGCCAAGAGGCAGGTTTAAGAGGCACAGAGAAGAACCCAGCGCTTTACATCCTGTCCTAATTCTGCTTGGTGTGGGTTGTTGGATGTCACTGACCAGAGCTTTCCTATCTGGGAGCACTGACCAGCTGGTGCCAAATTTGAATGGGCACACACAGATGCACACACTTTTTGTAAATAAGGCAGTATGATGGACATATTAAGAATAAAGTTGTGGAAATCCTCTTAGTCACTGTCTCATCAGATACCTGCCTGTTGGATATTTTATCATTAAATCGACTGGATTTCGTTTCACACGTTTTCGCAAGGAAGTTGGCGGACATGCTTGAGGGTAATATTTCTTAAGGAAAATTGAGGGTGAAATGGAAATCCAAAAGCTGTGGGCAAAACCAGTGCCAAGTTCAAAGAAGGTCACCGAGGAGTGCTTCTGGAGAAAGTTGCATAATACACCTAATATATCTGCACTGTAATATGGCACCTTTGTGTTTAAGGTGGATGTGGCTGGCTTTTAAAGTATCAGTTGAGTGGAATTTAGAATTACTGCAGGCCAGGCTACTTCCTGATGTGAGGCAGGGCTATCTGGAACAGAGAACGGAGATGTGGGGCCCAGGAAGGGACGGCTTTGCTGCTCGCTCATATTTAGTGTCCAGAGTGTGACTCTCCCGTCACTACACACTCTCCGCCTCACTTCACTGTACGGAGCCTTCCTGCCTACACACTGAACCTCTTCTCTGCACACTCTTCTACACCGCTGTCCCGTCTTTTTAAACGCTTATTTTTTACTTCTGTTTTTCCCGCCTGGTGTGACCGACCTGCTTGGAAAATGAGGCTTCGCTTCAGTGTGACCGATTGCTGCACGGCTTACCGAACTTTAGCAGTTCCTCTTGGGTGAATCACTGACACCTTGCGTTTTGGGGCGTGGGAGGTTTGACCTGTGCGTGGGAGGTTGACCGCTGCGTCTCTCTGTGACAGAGGTCCTGGCACAGTCCTACCCCTGGGAGTGCTTCGTCTTTGCCCTGGCTGTCTTCGTCACTATGACCAACCAGATCCACAAGTGGTCACACTCGTACTTCGGGCTGCCCCGCTGGGTAACGCTGCTGCAGGACTGCCACCTAGTCCTGCCCCGCAAGCATCACCGCATCCACCATGTGTCCCCGCACGAGACGTATTACTGCATCACCACAGGTACGTGTGTGTGCACATACCCCGTGGCATGCTGGGATGTAGGTGGCTGCCCTTTCTTTTTGTGGGATAACGGGATTGTTGTGTTTTTTTTTTTGTGTCCATTATGATAGTCCAGACGTTGTGTTCTGGACTATCATAATGGATGCATTCCATCAAATTCTGCATTTATGTTTTCACACCTCTCTTACCTGTGGTGTGTGTGCGTGCACGTGCACGCACGCATGCATCATTGTGAATCTACTTGTGCATTTGTACACCAGAGATGGTGTGAATAGGTCTTTCAGATTCCCTTCCTCTCCTCCTATCCGCTCCAAACACCCTTGTGGGCAATGACGCACGTTGTGGGCCAGGGGTGTGTGTGTGTGGGGGGGGGGGGGTGGCTGGTACCGCTGGGGACTGCTCCCAACTCCTCCACCCAGAATGTGGGTCTCCCAGGGGTCTGTGCCTGCCTTTCTGTGCCAGTGGCTGACAGTCTCCATGTATATTTAATGCTAACCTGCTGTCAGGCCTAACAAATAGGCCTGCATGGGGGGAGAGGCGGTGCGGGACAAAGGGGAGAAATCAAGCAAACAAGACTGCAGCACTGCTCTCTGGGGCACGGGGAGCAGGATGTTGAGGGGGGGGGGGGGTCAAACCGTGGGTGGGTGGGGGTGTGTGTGTCGGGGTGTGTGGGGGGGTGTGGGTGTGTTTGTGTG
>JABJVR010049309.1:0-22241 GCA_025773905.1 Chitala chitala | reverse complement strand
TCTGGGATGGGCTCCAGGTTTCCCCGCGACCCTCACCAGGAATAAGCGGTTGAGATAATGGATGGATGGATGGATGGGTCATGAGTAGCCTGGAGCCCATCCCAGGCAGCCTAGGGCGCAAGACAGGGGACAACCTGGACAGCCAACACACACACACACACACACACACACACACACACAAAAGCAAGCAAGCATAAGTATATAATGCAATGACTCAGACATCACAGAGTTAATAGATCTGGTCTAGTATCACTTTTGAAAAAGTATAAAAAGAAAATACATATAAATAAACAAAGTTGATTGAATAAACTCCTGAGCTGGATTCCTGAATAAGGGTGCCAATCTCTCCCGTGGTGTGTGACAGCTTTAATGAAAGGCTTCACACTCTGGTGTGATGGACCTGAAATGCACTCCAGAATTGTTGGGCTGTAAGCCCGTGCCGAAGCGGGACGCGTGAATTTCACTCAGACTCAGACCCGAAAGAGCTTTTACCGTGACAGCCGCGTTTGCCTTCAGCTTTCGGCTCACGCTCCTCCGCTTTTGGGTGCTTTTAATTGTGGGCCGGGCCTTTGTTACAGAAACGAATATTTATTTAACGGTATGGAAAACCACGTCGCGATGTGAGCAAAATGCTTCCTGCGGGGGTTTAATGGCAGTGGGCGCTGCGACTTATTACAGGGGGCGGAGTTTGTGACTGTAGCCTTTTTAATGATCAGGTATGATTTCTGGGTAATTATTCAGAGGCAACAGTACCAAATCTTTGGAACTCAACCTTACGCTTGTGACCTCATCCGTCTGTCATGACCTGGTCTGACAACACCCTGATGTCAATGCCAGAACAGCCCAGCACAGAAAAGATAGATAAGCCCCGCCCCCCATCTGTTGCTTTGATTTTCCTGGATTATCATTGTGTTTAGGAGTTTTACACCACCCCCTCCCAACACACACTCATACAACATAAAAGAGATTACAGCTCTCTGCTTCAGGGTCTGGAAAACAGAATGAGGGACACAGGTGTTTCTGCCACCACACACCTATTCGAGCACAAAGCCTGTCAAATTAATTTACAAACTGCAACAATAGCTTGTTATTTTGTCTGTCCACGCACGCACGCGTCGCCAGTAACATCCCACATAATTCAGTGCAGCATCTGAGAACGTGTCCTTCAAGATTTAAAATCCCTCAAATTAATTGCCCTCCTCAGCACTCTCACCTGCCCTTTTGAAAATTCTGGATGTTGTCAGGAGCTAACGAGGACAGACTCTTGTTAACTCAGCTCATTGTGATTCCACTTATTAGGGAGAACTATAGTATTGTACAGTTCTATAGTTTAGAACTGTAGTACTGTTAGGTTTTAAACACCGTCCTATGATACTATGACTCTGCAGCACACAGGGCTGAGGAACACTGAGGAACTCTGGTGGTTTTCATGACTAACTAATCACATTCTGGAAGGAGTCGGAGCTTTCATCCCGGATATCCACTGTAACCAAAGTGGATAGATGGAGGTCTCCTTCAGTTCTGGCTCCAATTTTTCCACAAACATACAGGGTGCAAACACAGACCACTGAGGTTACATTCAGATCCCTGAAGCAGAGAGATCTGCTTCAGACACAGAAATTCAGCAATAAAGTGGCTGAGCTGTCCAATCGTCCATAAGACCTCTTTTGCCTTCATTTGGCCACCTGGGTCATTATTAACGTTATTCATCTTTTTTCAGCACACGCTATTAGCGAAGGCTAGCTGCCGGTAATTACAATTAAGGTTCGCTAATTTATATTTCAGCACAGTTTACTGAAACAATAAGGGCTGATTGCCTTCCTTAAGCAGAATCCTCACAAGATGTTTAAACCGTCATCCTGGGACTAAGAAAATCAAGGCCCAGAAAAAACCGCAGAAATCTACAGACAGACAGGTCAGCAGATGTATCTATTTTAAACACTTATGCCTTTTAGCTAAGCAACAGAAGATGTTGGAGAACCTGGGAAGATGTTACTACACTTTCATCTGAAGGATTTTAGACCCATGGTATGCTGCTTTTAACCTGTTTATTTTTTGATCGAACGGCTGTGTCCACCGCAAAACAAAAATTTAAAAAGCAGGTCTGCTGGATATTGAATGGCGAGACGCTTGTTGAGAGTCAATAGCATATTTCCAAAAAGGTTTAGGGGCAATTCCTGCAAACCCAATGACAAATCTGCTTGCATCTGCTCTTCTGCGCTTAAAAACCTCCTCATCATCTAGTCAGAGCTAAAATCTATAATACTAATATATATGACTAGGTCTAACCCACATTGCTAATCAGACAGGAAAAGTGGTCTATTCATTTCAAATGCCAATATGGCTCTCTCAATTTCTGTTAAGGCTTTAACTTTAAAGTGCTTTGGAGCTTCTGAACGAGCAAATAAACAAATAAATAAATATAAAAATAAAACACATTATAAACGGCGCACTTTATTTGTCTGCCAGAAATCCCTCTTTTCATTATTGCTTAAGGCCAAACATAAAAGACTTATAACCTAAATTCTTAGCCGGCAAACTGCCGCACGGCTCAATAGCAAAACTGCGCTCTAAATTTTAAAGATGCAAAAACACCGCCGCCTTTCAAAAAATTTATTTTAGGAAATCCAGTCAAGAATCTTACGTCTGTTATTGACCAAAAGTTTGCTTTTTTATTTGGGTAATATTTGTGCAAATATTTAGTTACACCTCGTGTAAATATTAAATTTGGCGATACGATGTGATTATAAACATTGCAGCATATCAGTCGTACGCTGATATTAAACACAACAGGAAATTCCACAGTAATCTCCATGCTAGAATTAGTTCTGTCTCAAGAACGGATGTGTTACAACGCAGATTAAGCACGCACCATATGCATGATGCATGAGACATAAAATGTGAAGGTAAAACCGTAGGTAAGAACGATGAAAAATCAAATTATACGACGCACAGCGAATTTGAGCCTAAGTGATCTATATTCGGGCGGAACGACGAAACAGACGGCGTACGATTTAGCCGTGCAGTATTATTGCCTCTGAATAATAACTAAACAGGATGAGTTGACACAAACCACGTGTGTTCTTTGTTGCTGCAGAACAAATTATAAGAAGCTGGTGTTTCAGTTAAACTGACAGCTTTGTGGGCAGTTTTCTCGGACATAATCGTAAATTTGGGATGTCAGCAGACTGAGAAATACAGAGCAACAGATTAATATTAATCGTGGCCTTGGGCAGTTAAATTAGCGTTTTTTTCCATGACCATGTTCCTTCTGGGGTTGCTGTATACTTTCCATGGGATCGAGCAATTATGCTAACGGTCTGGCTAAGCCATCAAGCCCAGTTCATACTGGGTAGACGGTAAGCGTTCGACTGGGACTTAACCATTATATTTACAGTCTAACCGTCCATATTCCTGATAGGATTTTTAGAGAATTTACCATTAGAAACTCATTTAACTGAAACATTAACTGCAGTGATTGCTTATCTGAAAATCATTACGCACCAAGAAATGAGAGAAGTAAAATGACAGTGAGAAAACTGCATGTTGAATGCTGGCTGCAGTCGGTCATACTCGGAGAGCCCTCGGTCGGGATCTGGACAGTGCTACTGTCATCAGACTCGGAATGGAAACTGTGCATGGGTAATGTTTTTACTAGATAGTGTCCATTGATACTATAGATACAAACCTAGCATCAGTCTAGGGGCCTATAATGGACAGAGGCCTGCAAAACGTAAAGCATAACATACCATAATATTTCATAGGGACCAAAGTCTCGAGTACCAGCCCTGAAGCTGGCGGGACCAATGGCTTGCAAACACTGTCCCAACTGTATTTAATTCATATTGTAAAGAAGTGCATTAAAGTGCAACATTAGCGTTGTTTCTTTAACCATTTTATACAGGTTTATCCTTACCCTAGTGAGAAATGTTGTTTTTCCTGCAGAATAAGTTAATGTTTATGCTTGTCCACTGGAAGCCGCCATAATTTTAAAAAGTTACATATTAACATATCAGCCAGTCCCCATTATATTCAAACATGAGGTAAGGAAATCTTAGCTGCCTTTTGAGTATTGGTGGTTAGTATTTCTGTTTAGATTATAGTTGAGCTGTTAGGTTTCTTAGCAAGAACATAATGAATATATTGAGTAAGGGTTAATCATTAGAAAGAGCACTTATGGTTAAGCATAAGAGCACTTACGAACAATACAAAAAGAATTATGAACTGGTACAAGTGCCTAAGTGGGGGGGGCTGATAGCTCAGTGGCTAGCACTGTTCCTTTGCACCTCTCAGATCACAAGTTCAAATCCTGCATCTTAATTGCCTTGCATTTTTGGAGTTTCCTCCCCCAGTCCAAAGACATGCATTGCAGTACACCAACTGGCATTTCCAAATTGTCTGCAGTGTGTGATTGTGCCCTGCGATGAACTGGCACCCCGGCCAGGGTGTCCTGTGCCCTTATCTCCCTGGGATAGGCTCGAGGCTTCCCTGCGACCCTCTGCAGGATAAGACACATGAAAAATGGACAGAGAAGCTGAGAGTCAATGTTGATAATGTCAAAGAAAAAAAAATCCTTAGTCTGAACCATTTTGCATGGATCCAGTGCATGGATTTCCTATCCGCTAATTTGTCAGAGGAACTTGTTATAAACATATATGTTTTCTGCTTGATTTTAAAGTCTGATTAACTTTTAATTATTATCCACTGTGTAAAAAATTATCAGCCTTTTAAGCAGTTTCTCCAGTATCTAGTGTCCTGCATGTAAGCATTGGCCTCTGCTCCCAAATTCACTGCATAAAGGACCAACAGTGCTGTTGTTTAAAAAATAAACTGAAATCATACAGCACTGGAAATCACGTTAGCAGTTAAATATATATATAAAACTGATTCATAGCAACGGCTGTCGTACTGCCACAAATTATTAAGGAAAGTCTTCCAGCCAGGAGGGACACTGTTTTACCATGTATAATAAGTCAGACCTCAGTGAACATGTAGCTAATAAACAGCTGTGTTTGTCTACAGCCGTTGTTGCCTGCAGCCCCATCAGAAGTCATTGCTATTAGTCAACGTGGCCGCGGGGCCTGTACAGTGTCAGCCATGAGCTCTCAACAAGCAGGCCTGCTTGTGAGTTCAGCAGCCCGTCTGACACGCCGCACGGCATCACAAACAGGCGTTGCTGAATACGGCCAATAAGCAATCGGAGACGAAGCGCTTCTGTGGGGCTGCAGCACAGACCCCTCCTACTTCTGTGTAGCCAAGTCAGTAGGAATGTATTGAAAGTGTACAGCAGGGTTATTCAACTGGTGAAATGTCATTTTTACTGGCCTCTTGATTGATTTGTGCTAATTAAAATATTTAGAGTAAGATCATTCTTGTCGTTATAATAGCGTTTTGATTGGCTGTAACGTAGCCCTACAGGTGCACGCCATAGCATCTTGAAATGTTTGCCCAGCAAACACAAAACGTTCAAATAACGTTAGCTAAACGTTGCTAATATTTCCTAAACGTTTAGCTAACGTTATTTGAACATTTTGTGTTTGCTGGGTGGCCCCTCTGGTGTCAGTTTTGTAATCCAGCCCCAAATCAGAACAAACGGACAAGACCTGGTGTAGAGCAACATTTTTCAATGGAAACCAAGTAAGCCATCAGAATTCACAGAAACGCCCATTACCCGATATGCCTTAATAATGTTACATGTCTTCATTGCATTTTAATATTTGAATTCTGCAACGAATTCATTTGAGTATGGCTTTTAAGTTACTTATAATTTCTGAAGTCAGTCAGATATTTCTTCTTAAATTCACTCAGTTAAGTACTGGAAATTAATCGTATTTGAAAAGCCTCGGACAGTTTTATTTGCAATTTTTTTTATGAAGTAATAAAATGAAAATAATATTTTAAAAGATATTTATGTTCTTCATTTCATAAAATCTTTGAGGATTACCCAATGATTAAAATCACATGTTTAACAGGAAAAGGGTAATGTGTTGTAGGGGCTCTATTTCTTGTTGTGGGTATTGATTTGATATTTCAGTAAACCCTATTTAGGTCACTTGTTTTGAAATGGCCCAGTGATTCCAAAAGGAATCAAGAACCTCTGTAGTTAACTTTCAGTATCAAATACCTTTAAACGGATGTTTCATTTTTTTCTGTGTTTTAGAATGTGCTTACAAACAGGGCATATGGTAGAACTATAATATTCAGCATTATAAAATACATTTTTAAGATTATTAAGTAATAAACATTTCAGTGTGGGGCTGAGAATGCTTACATGTGTAAACTGGCATTTAACAGATGATCACCTAGGAGACCATAAAGGAGTTCTTCCAAATGTTGTTCTTTAATACTCCTCTAAGATGTAACTTTATCTGTGTGCCACCAGCTTAGACTAATATACAATATTTGTTTGCAGTCAAAGCATTGTGATCAAAGAATTAATTTCAACGTGTGCTTCACTCACGAAATGCCAATGGACAGAGATGCACATTGTGCACTAAAAGGTGATGCCGAGTATATTTCAGAGGTGAAGGTTAAGGTAGGTAGCCTATCTTATTTACTACATTAAAATAAAAGACTTGGTGTGTCACAAATCAGATGGGCTGAGGCGAGGTCCAAGTGCAGAGAGGGAGATTTATTAAGGGACAAAGCAAAACCAGAATCAAAAAGTAACTATCCAAACAAAAGTAGGGCATGAACATGAAACAAGCACTTTAACACACATTAACAACTCAACAACCGGCAACATACTGACACACAGGGAGATCTTATATAAGGACTTATAGGACTTAAGATCTTATATAAGGGTTAATGAGGTACAACTGGTAAGTACTAATACACATAGGAATTAACACGAGGCATGAAGGAGGGAACAGCGACATGTCATGGACACGTGAGGAACAACAGGTATGGGCTTAACACTGATGTTTTATACAACAGGAATCTTGCTCCTATGTATTAAAATTGTAAAAGCAGTAATGATAAAAGACAGATTGCATATAAAAACAGCCTATGAAAACATCAAGCACTGTTACGTCGGTTTTTTTGAGTTTTGCCAGGTCTGTAACATTCTCCTGTTGTCTTGACGACAGTTCATTTTTGTAACCGGGAGTGCAGTCACTGCTGTTGTAAACGAAGACAAAATTAACTACGCAGTCCTATACAGGGCAGAGGGGACTATATTTAAGCCAAGTAGATTACTCCTTGTCAATAGCAATAACTAGAAAAGAGGCAACTGACAGATTCATACCCAAAGAATAAATCGAGCAAGCTGTATGGAATATATCCCTGGATGCAGAGAAGTATGTGCTAAGAGTATGAAATGAGAACTTAGGGGAAATGTATATGTTTTACACATGAGCGCTGTTTACATTTGTGAAAGTGACATTTTGCATGCTGCCTTGTACAGCCGTACTGTGCAGAGTGTATGAAGTGTAAACAGTGTAACGAGTTGATTACAGCTGCCGTTAAGATAAAACGTGACATATGGAGACACTTCGCTTGTTAACGAGTTAGAATTTAATCAGTTAAGTTCTTCACCTCCTGGTTTATGTGAGAACGAGGTCTGCTGAGGCTGGGGACAAAGTGAACCACGTTTTCCAGGAAAGTAAAACTCAAAAATGTTGCTTCCCCTGCCATGGAGCCAGCACAGCTGGCATCCTGCCAACCCCCCCCCCCCCGCAATGTATCTGGGAAACGGTGTCTGCTTGACAACCGCCCTGTGTCATTGTGGCAAGCCCAGTTGTATTGCCCTTGCCCAAGGAGGGGGAGAAGCCCTTTATTCGTTCTAAACCCCACCTCAGGGTCAGCACCGTCATGTGCAGTGGAACAATGTACCAAACTGGGGCTTGTTTCTCTCACCCAGCATGCTTTGTTCTGAAAATGAACACGGACAATGTGGGTACAGCCCTGTGTTATTATCAGACAAAAAAAGACCCTTTCTGGTTTAATAGAAGCCTTTTGATCTTACTACCTTTTCAAAACAAATTACTTTCATTGTTTTCTCTCTACAAAGTATCCGTGTTTTTTCCCGTTCTTTTATAACCATCTATGAATCTCTTATTGCGACCCCCCCCCCATAATACTTTTGTATGCCCCCCCTCATACACTTCATCTTGATTATGAACCGTGACAGTCCAATGCACTTGGAAAGTTTTGTCCATCAGATTTTCAGATGATTGAAAATGTTGTATGTAGAAGCAGCTTCTTCCTCTTTTAACTCCATTTCGACAAGTCATATACTAAGTTGTTATCAGCAAACCTCACTACTGCAGTGTGGCGAGAATAAAAGAAATAAAATTAACAGAATTAATTACACTGCATGAATATGAGAACTTTAAAATGAGCCCATCATTAAGAGTAGCTTTTGATGTCATGTGTTAAGCACTATTTATTGAAACTTACACTGAAAGAGGTTGGGTAATCAACACTTACTGAACAACTGCTACTCAACCCCCCCCCGCACACCCTGCCCTTTATTACAGAGGTTGTTTTTAATTAGACCTGCAAAGCACAAGATGACATAAAATCACAGTTCAGTTTCCACAGCACGGTGACAGAGCAATCTAACTGGCAACCACAAAGCGATGATACTCGTCTTTTTGCAAATTTTACGGTTTTGCTCCTTTACGAGCCACAAGGGCAGATTTGTCTTCATGTGTCATGAAGTAATCAAAGCCAGTGCAGCACGAGGGCCTGTGGTTTAAACCAGCAGAAAGATGACCACTTTCATGTGGCTACTGAGGGTGCCAGCTCTGAGGTGCCCCCCTCCGGGCGCCTGCTGTGAGGTGCCCGCTCCGTGGTGCCCCCTCCGGGCACCTGCTGTGAGGTGCCCACTCCGTGGTGCCCCCTCCGGGCGGCTGCTCTGATGTGCCTGCTCCAAGGTCCCTGTTTCAGGTGTCCACTCTGAGGTGCCTTTTCTGAGTACTCATGGATCACCCTCTGGGCTATTTGTCTAGTTTGACCTTGGGAGCTGCTACTCTGGCCAGCAGGTGCAGCTGTGAGGGATGCAGGGACGAACCTTTTCTCCTGCGTGCTTCGCCTCTCCTGACACCCCTACCCACCTCCCACTTCGTTGGAAACGCGGCACCTTTATCTGCGGAGAGCTGGGTAATTTAACATGATCAATATCTTTAAATGTACCTGAGACGTGTCCTCGTGGTCAGTATGTGAGAATGTACCTGGTAAAAAAATGAAAACAAAATTGCCCCAAAGAACTGAGAGATGCAAAACAAATTTGTCTTGACAGAAGGTGCAAAGCAAGAGCAAGGCCCTGCGAAAGAATGCACCGTGCCACTGTTTCTATGGAGACAGGGCGTCGGCCCCCTGACGGGATAGAGAATGCCTGCTTGCTCCGGTCAAGTGGGTATTCAGTCTAAACTTGGCACCGCCCTGACAATCTGGCAGCCTTTCGACACCAGCAGTTTAGCAGGCCTCTGCATGTAAATGTCACTGCTGTCTTTCTGTAACTAAAAATTGCATGGCTTTGCTTGTCTTTCTTCTCCTGCTTTCAGCCAATAAAGAACCTCCAAAGGTGTTGAAATTTAAATATATCCCCTTATTGGATGAATGAAATTCTCTCTTGCTGTGGAATATGCAGACAAACTGCAGAGTCGAGGCTTTGATACCGTGAGCTTTCTATACTGCCAATGAAATATTCTTATTACATTCACTCAACGTTGATTTAATGCTTCCACGTGTAGCCAATAGAGTGAGCAAGCCTCAGAAATATAGTTCAGTGGCACACCAGTCAGTACAGGTCTATTTGATATGCATGAAAAATGTGTACCGCTTTTTGCCAGTGCTGCGCATCCCATGTTTAAGAGCCCTGAAAATATATTTGCTGTCAATACGTGTGATTGGTTCTGGAGTGTGCTGCAACTGGTGAGCTGATGCTCAATGCTGCAAGTGACAGGGCTACTATTGGGAAACTCTGTCACATGAAAGTGACAAAATCGTGCCAACTCAAATGAATCAACTCAGGGCTTGATGTCACATTCTTAGCAGTCAGTGGTGCAACACACAGAAGCAAGGCCATTCAACACATGAAATACATAGTATTATAGTGTAGCGACTGCCGCGTGTGGACGTGGGTCGGCTGCATAGACAGTGACGTCACCCCGAGGGTGGAAGACAAGTGACCAATTGGCTTGCAGATCCTAACACTTGAGTCTTTGGCTCAGTGGGCTAATCCCTTGTCCTTGGTGTGGGTGACCCGAGTTCAAGACCCGATTGCGCCCTTGGCCTGTTACAATGGTGTCAGGAGTGGGATAAGATGCTTCGCCCGAAGTGAGGACAAGGTTGAGTGGGGGGGCTATGAAGGGGGCAGTGTATCAACTGCCACATGTGGTGGCTGGTCAACTGCATAGATGGTGATGTCACCCTGAGGGTCAAAGACAAATGATCGATTGGCTTCCTGAGCCAAAGACTCAAGTCTTTGCTGTGGGCAACCCTAGTTTGAGCCCTGATTGCTCCCTTGGTCCATTACAATATACACACAGACACACCACTGTATATCTGACTGTAGGATCAGGCTGGATGAAGATCGCCTCCAGGACTGTACTCAAATCAAACACTTCTAAACGAATTTAAAAATTTAAGCAAACAGCACTTTAGGACGATGAAACATTGTGTAAATTCTCATCTTTGTTCGACCGTCCGTAATAGGCTTGTTGACGTAGAGGCGTCTGCTTATCTGAGCTCATTCAGAAGCTGCGTTTCTTTCGAAGAATGCCGCGGCCGTTATCTGTGCAGCGCAGCAGCATGCCAGAGAGAATATATACATAATTTACACGTACACTCACGCCTGCCTATGAAGGCATCAGAGGTGTTCTAGAAGGTTTTTGGAAAACACTAATGCTATGTAAACTGTGTCTATGTAAATTTGAATTAATATATTTTGCCATTTGCCACATACTATCATTTATTAGATGTAAGATATGTATCACAAATCTTGTATAAATAAAGTTTTTATGTGCTGGATTTAATTACTTTCTCTTTCTGGGTCATTTAAAGACATCCTTACGGCTTAGAAGAAAAGCTGTGAAATACGCTAAAATTAAATAACATACATCTTGATATTTTATAATTTAATAATTGACTGTTTGATGTTAAAACATATTACAAGAGAGGGGTTATATATTTACTATCTGTACTCATACAATGAAGACAATTAAAGATTACTGGTGCATAAAAATCACAGGCATTCTGTAAAGAGCGGAACTCAATTCCGCCTGGATGCTAATCTTTGATTTGAGTACTTAAATCCTTTCATGAGCTTTGTACTTGATCATTGCTGGTGAACTGAATGAAATTAGCATTTTCTTGTTTATTTCATTAATCTATGAAAGGAATGTGTGGAAATGGCAACTTCAAATGAAAATGTGTGTACACAAAGTCAAAAATGTAAGGGTTCCAATTTTTCCTTACAGCTTGTTTTAATAAGACCTCACTTGGGAAGCTACTAACCACGTTTTGTAAACATGCATGTTTTATGCACGAGACCCGAGGTGTTATTGAAACAAGTGAATTTAAACAATAAGACGTCATCCTTTGGAGCAACTGTTTGAAGGTATATGGATACATGATTTACGAGTCTACAAAATTCAGCAGTGGCCAGTTCCTATATGTCTGTCTTGGAGCACCACACAATGTTATGGATGCAAAAAATTATTTACAGTGAAGTTCATTAAAGACAAGGTACAATAAACCTATTTCAAACAAACAAACAAATCTAATTATGTGGTGAAACATAACAACAGTTGTAAGGTAAATGAAAACCTTACAAAATAACACAAATTACAGAAATAAATGGTTATAGCTGCTGAAAATTTTATGTGTAAATCTGTAGACATCACCTACAAAAATCCAATGACTTTGTTAGATGTTTTTTTTGTTCATGGGCACCTATACTCAGATTTGTTGCTTTACATGGACGTGCGTTTCGAAATGGTCTGAGTGACACTCAACAGTCATTATAACCACTGAAATATGCAACACAACCCATACCTTGCCCCCACCCCAAAATCCCCACACCCCACCAAGGCAGCCTGGGAAACCTGCAGTGGATGTAGAAGTGCAAGTTACTGTATTACTTCCATACAGTACCTGGATGTAAAAACAGGCACGCGCTGTGTGACCTCAGCTGGAGACGTGGAAATGCAGCAATGCAGCCGCGTAATGCCGTGTGAAAAAAACTGTGGAGCAAAATGGAAGCTTTAATGTCCTCTGTGCTCAACGCTGGACTTTAGTGTTTTGCTTTCATATGTAATTGCATTTTACCTCTGTAAAAATGTACATTTTGAAGGAAAACACAACCAAGCGCAGTTAACGTTTCATTAATCTATGTATTTTTGTCAAGATAAAACAGTGCATTTAAACACCATAGAAACAGTATACTAAACATTTTTTAAACAACTGTCAGATAAATAACTCATATCCAATGACACATCATGTTTAAATGAGTACGAGTCGCCCCCGACTTAGGATGGAGATGCATTCTGATGACCCCATTGTAACTTGAAAATACTGAAAGTCGAGATTAAAAAAATACGCACTCCAACACCGAGACAACTGAACTCTGTCGATCGTTGGCGAGAGTGACGTGTCTCACAAGGCGGGAGACGCGTACATCCCGGCAGCGTCCCAACATATCGTAAACGCTACTACGTTTGCCTGCCACGCGAAACTTGAAATATTTTTACAATTTTGTTGTATCGCTGTCGTCATCGTAAGATCGAAAAATCGTAAGTCGAACCATCATAACTCGGAAACCATCTGTACTTATAAAAACAACATGTCTATCACCGGTTTTATGTTTTTTTTTAGAAATCATGCAATATGGTCTTATTTTTAAGCACTGTGCATTTGGAGGTTATAACCATGTGTCTGATACACAAAATGTGATGTTGTCGGGTGAAGTCACCTTAGAGGTCTCTCGGCGTGGCTTGTCAGCTTGAGGAGCGGGTGCGCCTCTTTGCTGGTTGGCTCCCAGAGCGTGAGGCTGGGACAGGTGTTTGTTAGCTCTTGGGTGAGCATCTGAAGATGTCTGAAGATGTCAGAAGCGCGTGATTCCCTGCAGGGCTGCCTCCGGCTTCAACTTCTCCTCGAGACGGGTGCCGTGTTGCCCGTTGCTTGACAAAGAGTTTCGAGGACAGTGATTATTTTTAAACTTTCAGGTCTGGGAAAGGCTGCAGGAGATAGTTGAAGAGAACTGAAAAGTTGCCAGCCCGACTCAACTGAGTTTCTCACACGTCGTTAAAAGCCTTAAAGAACGTTTGGAGCATGTGAGATGGCGGGCGCTGAAGAAACACAATACAGTGGGTTCAAGTCCTGATTCAAGCTTTTCACTTCATACTTGGTCTAAAGGAATTGAAGATGCACTTTGTTGCATTTGAGAACTGAAAAATAAAGCATTGAAGACCTTTTGTATTTTAATTCTCTCATGGTAGATGCAGTATTTTTTTTTGTTATATCAACAAAACTTGTGAAATCAACTTGTCTGTTTTACGAAGAACATATATAATCTAGAAAGTTTTTAGAGGCTCCAAACTGTCGGACCCATGCCTCAGGCTTTGAGGGAGAACTTCAGGAAGGGGTCAGAGATGGTGAAAGGAGAAGCTCTTGACTTACAGAGCTGGGGTAAGAATTGGCAACGTCTGCTTTATCTCGTCGTCCATTTGCGGGCGCTGTGAGAAATGCTCTTTGAGCGGGAGGGAAGCTTTTTGCAAGTCAGGCAGAAAATTTTTATTTTCCAGGTGAAAAGTAGAAGAATGAATTGATGCTTTTTAGCAGTCCCTCTCTCTCTCTCTCTCTCTCTCTCTCTATCTGTCTCTCACCCTTTCTGTCTCTTTACTGTGACAGAAAGTTACCCTGGAGAATGTGGTCAGCCCATGAGCAGCGTTTGGAAGACCAGAGGACGGTGAAGCCCACAGGCGAGGAGACTCCATGAAGCAAAAGTTACCTAAGCATTTGTTTCAGCCAGATAACCTTCTCTCTTCTCTCTCTTCGTGTTCTGCCACACCAACTTTAAAGCAGGAAAGGAGCAGATAATCATTTTTTACACATTTTTTTTCTTCTTGTTAGAATTCTCTCTTTGGGCACTAAATGGAAAATCGAGCCACCAGAAGGTGAGTTACGCTGAGTGACTGCTGATGGCTCGGAGTGGACGTCAAAGGGAGTAAAAGCACCTTGCACACGCACACATGCAATGTGTGAGAACACACACACACACACACACATACGTGAGAACATACAGTGAAAAAAATACAGGTTTGACAGTGAAAGCAAGATCTTAGGGCTCATTTCATCGCTGGGGAGACAGGAAAATTGTGAATTCACTTGGAAATGCCAGTTTTGATGGGCACACTTTCGAGAAGGTCAATATCATTGGCATGAGTCCCTGGCGTCTCTCCTCTGTGATGTGGCAGAGATGCTGAGATCCCGTGGCACACGTTAGGTGTTTTCCCGCAATTCACGTGGGCAGTTTGTTCAACCGAGACGGCGTTTAGTGCAGGCAGCAGGCCTCAAATGAAAGGCTGGCAACAGGGGATGGATTTCGTGTGGCCGTATGCCAGCGTGGCACTCGAACATATGTGGAAATCCTCTTTAACTATTGAGCACCCAGTGTGATCTGTCAGCCTCTGATGACCATAAAGTGACATTCAGCCACTTTCCCATGGATGGGTTTTGCCATACTTCAGTGTGGCAGGGAGAACATAATAACATAACGATGTGGAAGATGCTGCTGACTACCCCTTCTCTGTGTAAGTAATGGAGATCGCTGGCAGGGTGCTCGGCAACAGGCTCTACGGAAACAAACCGAACAGGAATCATTGCCGTTAGCCGGCGCAGTGCACTGCGGCCGAGGGTGTATAGTAGCTTTTTCAAGCTTGCCGTTGCCTTGTGTGTGTATGTGTGTGTGTCATACTCCTCAACATGCATAAAACATTGATGTGGCCCACGTTCACATCATAACTTATTTATTTTTTCCCAGGGTACAGCGAGACAAAGAGGAATTATAGATGAAGCGCTGAAGGTGGCAACAAGATATTAACAAACTTCATACGTTCACGGCGATTCTTTTTCAACAACAGCAGCAGCACTCTGTACTTTCAAATTTTAAGTAAGAATAATGACTGCATGCATTTTAAATATAAGCTCATGCAGGATGCTATAGTGCATTAATAACGTTTATCATGTGACATCAGAGTTTTTGAGTCTTGTCTGCTGGTTTTTGGTTAATACTGGTCATGGTATTGACATTAGGTCCTCCTAGACCGGTACACCTAACACTGGTGTTTCTGACTCTCAGCACCTGCGAGTGTAAACAGGGGTCAGATAACTTCTAACGTCTGGGGCATTTGATTGTGTAGGAGCTGTAAGTATTGACCTATGGGAGGTTTAAATTAAGGTGTTAGTAATGGAACGCAGACTTCCCATGGTTCTGTTAAGTGACTGAAGAAGCAGATTATTCAGTCGTTTGTTTATTGTGAATTTTAAATGAGAGACATTGGTTAATTACTGCTGAGGTCCCTGCTTGCTTTGAAGTGCACAGGAGTGACTCTCATTAAAAAAAAAAGAGAGAAAATTAAAAATAAACACAAAAAACCAAATGCTTTGTTATGTGTTTCTGAAACCAAGGACAGTAAAAAAAAAAAAAAAAAAAAAAGTGATTTAATTAAAAACTTATTTAACTTACAGGAAAAAAAGTTATATGAAAATCTGAGCTATCAAAAAGGCAAAACTTACATAATGCATACAACATATTGCATATGCATATTTACATACAACTCTCATGCACGCAATCAAATGCAAAACGAATTGATGACTGCACCGAACACATTCATAATTCACTACATTTTACACTAAAGCATATTTCCGTTAAACGTATGTATTCCCCTCATGTTCCCTCCTATGCCAGTTAAATTTATCACTTTCAGTTTCTTCTTGGAAGCCATAAACTAAGGAACCGTAACCGATACGATCTTCAAACCTGTAAAAAGAAAAAAAAAAAAACCTTTCCTGCCTTCATTCAGATATCAGAATATGAATACATTTACCTTCATAAGGTCATTTACTCGGAATGTCTCGTACTTTTTTTACAGTCTAAACCCCCAAATGAATAGCCGCATGAATTATGAATATGACACAGGTTGATTTTAGTAACAAATGTTGTGACTGCCTGTGCACTTCAGCCCGTGTCCTCGTTAAGTTCCCTAAATGTGCATTTGTACTAACTGGCTAATTTCATACAACAAAATTTCTGGAATCTTTTTCGCAAACTAAAAACCTCAACATAGTTAAAAATTAGTCTTTTCAGAAAAGAAAAAAAAAAACGTCTTGGGGAAATTGCTATTAAACATTGTCCAAAGCTGTAGGCAGTTTTAAGACTTAAATCTTGTGAGGTGACCGTAAAACTGCACTGACTGATTGCGCCTTTTTAACCTTCAAAGCGGTTTTTTTTTCCATCAGTGACATATCCGGTGATAACGAGATCACGTTAATTAAGGTCATGCTGTTGAGTCTGTTCCCATGTTTCGCCATCTACGTGTAGCGTTATCAAGCTTTGGGGAAACGATTTTGACACAGAACCTTTCAACAGCTCTTTGCTAAATGTCAACACGCATGTAATGTCTTCTGCTGTGCGGGAAACGTCCCGATATAAATGTAATCTTCCATAACCTTTCTAATTTCAAAGTACATATTCAATGTGCGAACTGAGTGCAGATCATTAAACTAAGAACATACGAGAAAACCAGTGAGCGAGCTAACCAAGCTAACCTCGAGTTCATAATTATAAGCAAATGCCTTCCTGTTTTGTTATAGTAATTATGAAGATCAAGCTGATTAGTGGGACCGTCAGCTACACCAGCAGGGTTTCCTGAA
This sequence comes from Chitala chitala, assembly GCA_025773905.1. NCBI lineage: Eukaryota > Metazoa > Chordata > Actinopteri > Osteoglossiformes > Notopteridae > Chitala > Chitala chitala. Next base: position 5,360 of record JABJVR010049309.1, on the reverse strand, counting down.
CACACGTGTCTTTGACTGAGGTGTGGCTCACCTGTGCATACCTATATAATGTTCTCTCAGTGTTTTTTCCACGTGGCGTCTTAAACGCACCCTGAGAATCACCAGGCAGGATCATGTTCCTCATAGGTGACTTCCTGGCCCATGCAGATGCCACTGCTGTCTTCTTTCTGCTAAGTCAGTGGCGCCTCTGTCAGCTCAAATGTCCGATGCACAAGGGGGGGGGGGGAGGGTGCGGGTGATGAAAGACCAAAGATGAGTTTTGCATCCAGCTCCCTACCGGTAACAGCTGGATCTGGCCACAGGCATAGAGCAACCTCTTTTTCATCCCAGCCCCACATGTATTTACATGTAAAACACACACTGTGGGCGGCACGGTGGTGTGGTGGTTAGCAAGCCTGAGGTTCGATTCCCGCCTTGGGTCTGTGTGTGTGGAGTTTGCATGTTCTCCCTGTGCTTGGTGGGTTTTCTCCAGGTTCTCCGGTTTCCTCCCACAGTCCAAAGACATGCGGGTTACGTTGATTGGTGTCTCCAAATTGCCTGTAGTGTGTGTGTGTGTGTGTGTATGTGTGTGTGTGTGTGTGTGTGTGTGTGTGTGTGTGGGCACACCTACCTTGCGGTGGGTTGGCACCCTGTCCTGGGTGTCCCCTGCCCTGTGCCCTATGTGTTCTGGGATGGACTCCAGGCTTCCCCGTGACCCTTAACAGGATGAAGCGGTATGGAAGATGACTGACTGACACTCACTGTGAACCTTGAGCCCCGGAGAGGACCTTACAAGACACACTGGTGCAGCAGCTTCAAAGCTGACTTTAGTGCTGTCTTTCATAACAACATTCATCAATGCTTACTGTTTATGCATAGCAAGTTTTGAAGTCAACACATCACAGGTAACCATGTTATGTGGAAACACACTAATAAATAACAATAAAACTAATTTCTGAAGGTCTCAGATGGAGGTAAAGGGAGACAGCACTTGAGTCTTTGCTATGTACTCAATATCAATTTCAATGTGTTTTGATATAGCGCCTTTCACAAGCTGTCTCAAAGTGCTTCACAGAAGGAAATTACAGATAATACAGAATTAACGGCAGGCGGATGATTGAGGTTTGAAGATAAAGCCAGACAACAGCGGAGGAGAGGAAGCAAAAACTCCACAGCGTGGAGAAAAAAAACCTCTGGGGGCCCAAGGTTGACTGGCTGCCCAGCCCCCCCTGGGCCTGCTAACATTACAGAATACACAGCTGAAAATTGAGACTATGAATGTAAATAGCATTATGGAGTCCTTCTGTGCTCCAGGTGTGGGAACAGCTCTGTTCAGACTCAAGGCGTTGCTTGGGTGAAGGCCCCACTTGGGAAGGGGGGGGTTACTCTGGGTGTCAACAACTCTAGCAAGGCATCCCTCTCAGATGGTGTCCAGGTGGGCACCAGGTACACACATGGATAGAGAAGGACTGCAGAGAGGGGTTAGTACATAATACAAACACTAGCTGTCCCGTTAGAAATTATCACTGGTACACTGGCATGTACAGCAGCACCAGAAGCATCAATTACAGTGGGCTATGGAGACTGTTGTGGAAAAGCTAAATCAAAGACGTAGGTCTTCAGTTGGGATTTAAAACTGAGACCGATTTGACATCCCATACTTAACCAGGCAGACTAGGGGCTCTGTAACTAAAAGCTCCAGCACCAATATTTTTATGTATGTGTGGGAATGAGGTTTGTCTAAACTTTTTGACAAGACGGTAGGTTTAGTTTCAACATTGGTGGAGACCAAATCAGCTCCCAACCGCCTGCCCCTAAACTTGCATAAGGGACAACATTATTGGTAAGAACACATCCTTACTGTCTATACTCAAATCTATGCCTTTGCTCTCTGGCTAGGGTAAATAAACATGCCGCCACTTCTTCTTCGTTCAAGCAGACACTGCTTGCTAAGCCCTCAAGTGCAAAGCAGACGAACGATGCACAGAAACCGTGAGATCCAACAGAAACATGTTGTTAAAAAAGATCTTTTATAAATGTGTTCTTTTCATCAAGCAACACTAATGGACTTGCGATCCTGCAAGGAATCCCGACAGACAAATTAAATAAGATGATTCCTTGCAGGATTCCTGCAGCTCTTAAAAGAACAGAACTGTGTGACATGGAAGCAAGGACGGTTAATCTGGGGCAGGTGTCGAAACAGGAAGTACAATACATAAAATCTCAGGAACAGGGATGACGTAGATGAAAGAACAGTTAATCATAGTTTAATTAAACAGTAGTCACATGCTAAACTGCCCCAAAATTTCAGCAGATGAAGATACAAAAAAACTAGGGACATGTTGGACAGGACACAAAATTGCCTACTGTAACTAAGTTTCAAACCGAAGACTAGAAGGGTAACTCTGTCCCAGACAGCCAGGTGGACCATAAGGCCATGATGACGGAAGTCTTGATGCAGCCAATCAAAGCAGACTCTAGACATGGTCATATGATCTACTTCTCATGGTCACATGATCTACTTCTCATGCCCCCCTGCTTTTCCAAGCGGGAACAGAGACAGCAATAAATGCTGGCAAAGAATTCTCTCCACCCTCATGTCTAACTGCCAAAAGAAACAGATGGGTGCTTTATTTCTGTTCATGCGTTTCAGGTCGTTCAGAGTCAACCTTAATGCAATGATGAATTTCGGGGGGAAGAAAAAAGCCACAGGCAAATGGAATTTCAAAGAAGAAAACACAGGTACCACCTGAGTTTGGTGCGAATATGTGGAGAAGAATTATTTTTCAATGCCAGCACAGTGTGGCTGTTGAATCTTACATCCGAGTGGCTCTTAAGCACCGTCCTTTTGAAAAGATATCGCAGATACTTGTTCACAGCAACGACTAAGGAGGTGACTTGTCTACTTGCATCAACTCACCAACGCTTGGTCTTTTTCAGCTGGCTTTTCCTCCACGTTTTAAGGGTCCAACCTCCACCATCCAGGGTGACCGCATCTGCAAAAACCTACCTGTTATGAGCAGGTAGCTAAAAAACGAGCGCTCAGAGATTTCAGGTACAGTCAATCCGCATCAGCTCCACCTGAGCGGCCTTCGACTTAAATGTCTGGCTCCGTGTTTTTCAGATGAAATATTGTATTTCTGTCATCTCGTATTCAGCATCATCTTTACTAAATTACTCAGGAACAGTGCACTGCGTATAACTCAGGTTCGTCGCGCTCCTTCCACGTGGAAGAATTTGGTGTGGGTGACCTACTGTGAAACATGCTGGTTGGTCACACAGAAACTGATGCAAAGAATGACTTCGATGAACAAATTATTATTTATACGTCAAGGTCCACAAATAAGTAAAATAAATAAATAAGATAAAGAAAACCACTGCCCTGTCTGATATACCATCTTTAAACAGTTTTCCACATAACTCAAAGGTATAAAAGGTTGTTTTTTGGCTGAGAAATAGGATCAAACACCATAGACTGTTGAGTACTGTTTCTGTTTTTTAATTTCATAAATATTATATATTAATAATATAATTAAATGTTTTTATTTTTGTTTGTCTGAAAGATTTTTTGTGGTAAACAGTAGTGGTCTTTTACAGGTCTGGTTAGCTCTGTCCTATTGATGGGTGCTAGGTATCTAAAAACAGGAGAGCTTTACCCTGTTTAACATTGGCTATACATCAACAAGGTTAGGCCTGTCCTATTTATCGTCATTTGTCATACAATAGTACCACAGGAGCAATGGGGTCTTGAACTCACAACCTCACAGTCTGCAGACTTACCAGACAAGACAATAAGCTCGCTGAGCTAAAGACCCACCTCCACTGCTGGGGACTAGTTGTATTATTGAACTGGCTACTGGGGGCTTCTCATGGCAACATGTTCACATCTGTTACAATAGCATGTCATCTTTACCCTGGTTAATGTTTGCTAATCAACATATTAGCACTGTTTTATTGAATATGGGTAGCTATACAACATCAGGTTAGTTTTGGCATGTTTAAAGTTGTTAGCTGTAAAACATTATGGTTTCTGGAAGGTGTTTATAATATGAGTGAAAAAGGACTGTACAAGAAATAGAATAAAATTTTAAAAGATAGTTCAATTGTATCTCGATTTCCAATTAGTAAACTACAATGGTTAATGTATATTTGTATTTACAGACTCTGTAATATGACTACTGGGTACAATGACTATACCAATGTGGGTCTCTTCCTCTGAATGTGGATAGCGTGACACTACTTGAAAAACATGTAAATCATTTGGGCACAAATTTCCGAAACGCAAGCCTAACTGCCCACACAGCAGATGTAAAAATGTTATTGCATTAAAGAAGAAAGTGAGAAAGTGCCAGGTGTTATTCCTCAAAGCCTCGAAGTTCATCTGCACCTGGAGGTCATTTCCTCAAAAAAAAAAAAAAACAAAATATATTATATATATAAAATATATATATATAAATTAATATCCATCTATATAAATTAATGCATTCTTGAGGCACGTTAGCTTTGTCTCCACTAGCAACAAACAACACTCAAATTATTAGTAAAAACAACAGGGAGCCTCTCAATTTGTTTATTGTGAACAAATACAACACTGGCATATAATTATTACTTCCAATGACCTGCTCCCTCATGGTGCCAGGGAAGATATGAAAATCCTTTCGATTCAGTATAGTCTCATTAAGTGCAAATGCATCTTAGTGCTGGCTGCTGGGTATCTAATTTCCCATAAAAATTGCCGCAAACTCCCTCAGTGACTCTGAACACTTGACGACTCATTCTATTGTGGTAATAGTGCCACTTTTTACAGGTAACACTGATGCATGAACAATCTACGTGGACGTGGAAGCTCCACTTAACATGCGCCGTCATTTTCTGCTTGTCAGAAGAGAATGCAGGCAGCCGTCGCATAAATATTTGTTAATAACGCAGTCAAACGTTGAGGCTGGTGTATTGTGCGAGAACGAATTTATATGAACCGACGAAGTAAACAAATGCTTCTCTGTCTAAAAATCCCTCAAAGCGTTTTTACAAAAAGCCGTTTCGTTTAGAATATCCAGCTGATGCTTCAGAACAAAGTGAATTACATTATTCATTCAAATACACAAAGCAACAAGTCTTGTTATTGAACAAGATGAAACAGGAGACAGTAGATATTTCCACAGTAGCATGACAAAGACCATTTTAACAAAACCTTTTGTTTAAATATCCTGTTTTTTAACTTGAATGCTATCCTGTTATATACACATAGAGATATAAAACTTTTTTGTGTAAATATATAAACACACACACAAAATTATATATATATATATATAATATTATTATATATATATATAATTAAGAGAGTTAAGTATATATATATATATATATATATAAACACAAAA
>JABJVR010049308.1:0-22242 GCA_025773905.1 Chitala chitala | reverse complement strand
AGACCCAAGGCGGGAATTGAACCCCAGGCCTGGAGGTGCGCGGCGACAGTGCTAACCACCACGCCACCATGCCGCCAAGAAGAAAACAAAGAAAATTATTTTCAAAATAAACCATACAATCAGTAAATCTTCAGTAAATTCAGTTTATGTCCTCTTTCTTTATGAATGTGCACATGAGCACACTAACACAAACCATGGCAAAGAGGCCTCTGAGTTTCTGAAGTTACCTGTCCATGGACCTTCCCCATCCACCATCCCTCTGCTGCCTCCTTTGAGGTGATCATCACATCATCGCCTGCGCACAGCGACAACTCGGAAGGGTCACGGGCAGAGAAGTCATACAGAGCTCGTGCCCAGCCCAGCATGTGGTCACTCGACCCTGATGAGGATGAAGGATATGGGTGCTGTCAAGTTCATAAGTACACGGTAACTGTGTTTCTCTATGTGCGTACGTGAGTGAGTGCGTGCGTGAGTGCATGCAGGGACTTGTGGTAAACCAGATGAGACTGTTTAAAAAAAAAAATGGATTGGGCTAGACCCAGTAATATGTTAGAACTTATACCCCGCTAAGACATTTTGCCATTTAGTGTGGTCTGGAACTGAAGTTCTCACCAAAACTTACTCTCACTAAATGTTGGCTGTATAAAGTCCTGCCCAGCCTCTTTGAAGGGGATCTGCAAGATTGTGTCCAGCTCCTTAAAGCACTCCTTCAGTGAATTCTGCTGATAGTATTCCACAAGTTCCTGCAAGATTAACAAAAAAAGCAAAGCTTGCAGCTTGCATTAAGCAATACTGATCTTAAACTGACAAGTGCTAATCATATACTTGCATTTATTTTTTTAATCGCTCAGAACCACTTGCCCAGTTTAGTCCTGCAATAAGTGCTTATGGCAGGAAACCTGAGGTGCAAAGCAGATGAGGGTAAACCCTGGCTCATCAAATGGGACACACTTGTGCAATATGGGAGAAACCCAGATACAGAAATTTGCCTGTGGTGTGGGGAACACATCCTGCATCCTCACAACTCTGGGCCAAAAACATTCATGCTGAGCTACTCTGCAGTTTATCAGCTTACTGAACACTAAAAACCGTCTCACATTCACAAACGGTCCCCATCTCTGCTCTCACCCTGTCTGAGAATCAAGTTTCAGAGAATGCCCCACTTATACTTGCTTCACTTATTGGTTAATGTTTAGAAGGAACTCCAACACGTCGAGGGCTTCTTGGCACATTCTATGTTACAGAAATAGAGGTGTGTCGTATGTCATGTCCGTGACCAGAAGCAATGGCAAACAACGTACAATTAACCCTCTGAAGGCCTTCTTCTCGTTGACGCGAAATAGCCCGTCAGAAGCCATGATCTTGATGTGCTTGACCTCGTTCTTGAACCTACGTCATGGAAGCAGACACACAGAGGTAGACAGACGTACGTCTGTAGGTTTGAACATCACTAATACATTATGGACGCAACCCCTTTGCCCTTCTGGAAAGTGAACATTAACACTGTAAAATAATGGTGGTATTGTGACAGGTGGACCCCTCTGCATTGCTTGCAGTGCAACAAATGGGAATCTTACTTGATGCTGATGGCAAACTGCTCAGCGTCCTTCTGCCGGACCAGGTAGGTTCCTTCCACATGTGTCGTCAGAAGGGTTTTTGCTTCGTTCCTGTCAACGTCTCCAGCAAACCTGTGCAACGCAGATGGAAAAAAACGTTACTGTATACACTTAATATTTGTTGGGGGTATGAGGAGTTCAATCTTACGGTGCAAGGACCACCCACTGTTCACAGATCATCAATAATAACCAACAGAGTAGCCAATGGGAAGCAGTTCAAACCAAAGAGGAGTTGATGGCACTCAGTCATTTCTGGCCACCATTTCTTGTGACACCTTATATCCTCTCACCACTACATGTAACCCAGAAAGCATGTAGAGTATATGTGTACATGTATTCCAGGCTTTCCTGTAAGGTGGCCAGGTGGCTGAAGTCTCTCGGTTCGAATCCCAACACCTAGTGTGTCCTTGAGCAGAAGACACCCTGCGCTAGCTCATTGTAACACGCATGTGAAATGTTGTAAGTTGCTCTGGATAAAAGTGTCTGCTAAATAACTAATTAATTAATTAAAGATAGACTGGGGAAAATAAATATATGATCCCCTACTGATTTTGTAGGTTTGCCCACTTACAAATAAATGTAGGGTCTATAATTGTTATGGTAGGTTTATTTTAAAAGACAGAGACAGAATATCAACCAAAAATCCAGAAAAAAAACACGATACAAATATTATAAATTAAGTTGCATTTCAGTGAGTAAAATAAGTATTTGATCCCCTACCAACCAGCAATAATTCTGGCTCCCACAGACTGGTTATGTGCTCATGTGGTACACAGATTAGTCCTGTCAATTTAAGAAAGTGCTCCTAATGACAACTTGTGTGTATAAAAGACACCTGTCCACAGAATCTCTACCTTCCATTCAAACCTCACCTCCACCATGGGCAAGACCAAAGAGCTGGCACAGGACATCAGGGACAAGATTGCAGACCTGCAAAGGCTGGAATGGGCTATAAGAAGCAGCTCAGTGAGAAAGAGACAACTGTTGGAGCGATTATTCACAAATGGAAAAAGTACAAAATAACCAGTCGCCCTCAGTCTGGAGCTCCATGCAAGAATTCACCTCGTGGGGTAAGGATGATCAAGAGAAAAGTGAGGGATCAGCCCAGAACTACACGGGAGGAGCTTGTGAATGATCTCAAGGCAATTGGGACCACAGTCACCAGACAAACCATTGGTAACACAGTACACCACCATGGACTGAAATCCTGGAGCGCCCACAAGATCCCCCTCCTTAAGAAGGCACATTCTCTGCTAAAGGTACAGGCCAACTTTGCTGCATCAAGGGGCCAATGGATGGGACCATGTATTATAAAATCTTGGATGAGAACCTCCTTCCCTCAGCTAGAACACTGAAGATGGGTCATGGATGGGTCTTCCAGCATGACAATGACCCAAAACCTTACACTGAAGATGGGTCATGGATGGGTCTTCCAGCATGACGATGACCCAAAACCTTACACTGAAGATGTGTCATGGATGGGTCTTCCAGCATGACGATGACCCAAAACATACCACCAAGTGGCTCAAGAAGAAGCACATGAAGGACATGGAGTGGCCTAGCCAGTCTCCAGACCATAATCCTATAGAAAATTTATGGAGGGAGCTGAAATTTCGAGTTGCCAAGCAACACCAAAATAAACCTTAAGGATTGAGAGAAGATCTGTAAAGAAGAGTGGACCGAAATCCCTCCTGAGATGTGTGCAAACCTGGTAACCAACTACAAGAAACATGTTACCTCTGTGCTTGCCAACAAGGGTTTCTCCACCAAGTGCTAAGTTAAGTATTTTATCCCCAAGCAAAACATATTTAGCTCACTGAAATGCAACTCAATTTATAACGTTTGTATCATGTAATTTTTGTGGATTTTTGGTTGATACCATTTGCTCTCCTCCATTGTTGTCTGGCTTCAATCATTTGTATTAATTCTTTGATTTCTTCAATTTTCTGTGTAAAGTGCTTTGAGGCACGCTGTTGCGAAAGGCGCTATATAAAAATAAATTGAATTGAATTGATACTTTGTCTCTGTTATAATAAACCTACCATAACAATTCCTTTATAAGTGGGCAAACCTACAAAATCAGCAGGGGATCATGTATTCATTTTCCCCACTGTATCTTCCCTTGTGCCATATGTATGACACCTCTGTCCATGCTCTGGCTGTGTAGGTAGAGTGTTATACAGGAACATGTACTGTCCTAAACGACCAGATGAACCACAAAGAACCTAGATGGAAGTAGGTCAGACAGGGTATCTGCCATCTAGATAGTATCTAAAAGGGCCTCTTTGCTACTCACCAGGGTAATGCTTCCAGGTCTGAGTTTTGCTTCTGTAGAAGAAAAAAAAGCAGCACATTAAAGATAAAGGTAAAGAGTCAACAACAGACAAGGATGTGCCTCACAGAGTGAACCTGAGGTCATGCAGCAAGCTTTTAACCATATAGTTAGAACTCCTCACCAAGACGTCAACAGGACACGCCCAGCATGTCCTGTCTCACCCAGAGGCATAGTACGAAACTGTACTCATAACAAAAAATTCACTGCAAGACTGTTTGACATGCAGATAAAGGGCAAACTTTTTAATTACACTAGTTACATTTACCCACTAATAAATCTAAACAGATTTTCTTGTAGATGAAAATGTGGATTTTTTCATGCTCGACATGTAGGAAAGCAAACATTGAACTAAAGTGTTCATTGTGAAAGTAAATCTTATTTGCAGCAACTTCCAAATAACCTTTTGATTAACCCAGAGAGACTCACGGGAACAAATGGTCGAACAGCCCGGCTGGGGAAGAAGCCGGTTTCACAGTTCATCAATTTTCGGCCCTGGAAAAAGAGGAAACAATCAGTTGGTCAGCAAACAAGCAGTGCTTTGTATGTTTATTTTTTGCTCATATTGGTTTTAGCTGGGAACATTTACCATAAAACCTGATGTGAGAAAACACTGAAAACAAACATTACATGCTTGATTACAGCAAACATGCTACCCCACAATAAACTGTGAATGGGTTACCTATCATTATTCATTTATAGCAATAAACAAAAATACGGACTTTGGCAAAGCACCGTGATGGCACAGCAGGTAGCATTTCCACCTCACGAGCTGCTAGTTTGAATCCAGACCTTGTTTGCTCGTGTGTGTGTGTGCGCGTGCATCTACACATATGCATATTTGTGCGCATGTGTGTGGTTTTCATTATAAGGACAGGACGTCCCGTCTAACATCATGCCTGGTTTATTTACACCCAAACCTTCCCAGAACAGATTCCAGATCTCTGTGACCTTGGCTGAGGAAGGTGTGAGGACAGCCAGAACAGTGTTCTTGCTCTTGCGTTGTTTGCGCGGCCGTCTGTCCGGCCTACTCACCTCCCACCACTGCAGCTCCGGACTCATGTTCACCAGCTCCACGACTTCACCCACAGACAGGTGCAGTGGCTGGCCAACCCCCGCGGGGGGCGGAGGAACACCGTAATAGTCCTGAACCACATCCATCTTTGGTAGGGCTGGAGGGGGGCCCACAGAGCATGTTCAGGTGTATCAGTTAACAGGCGTGCATTCAGAACTGCCAAACGATTGGTTCACGCACAAAGAGGCTGAGCAGCAGTATCATACAGACAAGTCACTGAGCATGATTTCATTTGGAAGTGCGCAGCCACATTCAACCCTTAGGGTGACAGTATCAGTTACAAGTGTGTACAAGCAAGCTAAACAAAGCGCAGCGTTAGTGCATGCGGCTTTAAGAATACTTGAACAACAAAAGGGGCAGAGCGTTAGCTGCAGCCAACACAGAAAAACCAGCCCTTTCAGATCAGATAAACCGACTCAGTGAAGAGAGTTCTCACCTCGCTTGGGGTGTAGGTCCAGCGGTGATCTTTTAGTTTCCCTCTGTGGTGAGAAAAATAGGTTAAAAATATCTCAAAACAGCCCCCATTTAGGCCCCCAGGACATAGCGGCACACTGGCAGCACTATCAGCACACGATGTCAACTCTGGGCATACTCATGAAAGCCTTTCAACAAGGATAACGAGAAATCGGCACTGATGCAATGGTATTCACTGGTGAAATGCACGGGCGCATCTTAAATGGAAAGCCTGCGACCTGCTAGTACTATCTGCATGTTTACCTCAATCCGTAATGCACCTGTGGCCACGCTATCAGGCGTGCGACACTGATAACAGTGGAAGCTGCAAGGGAGCCCCCTAATGCAATTTATCAACACTCAACGGCGCTATTGTAGGAAATAAGGTGTTATCGTCACCCTGTACGCGACGTTAATTGTTAAACTTCTAATATTTTCCAAACACCTCAGTGAAATAAGTATCGTATTGGAAAAGAAACAAATGATCTGTGCTTGGTTTGTGGCAGTACATTACCAGCTACTAATAAAAATGTGCGCTGTACTTGGTTTCAATTTTTCCTGTGAGTGACTTCCTCTATAAAACTAGTAGGCCTATTTTTTATCCAAAACTAACTAATGATATCGAATACCTAATAAACAAGCATGATGTTATTGAAATTCTCGTTATTCAAATGGTATTGGTACACTTGAGACAGAATATTACACATTTCTGCTGTGTTAAAACAGCTTTAGTCACAAAGTAATTGCTCTTAATTCAGTTTAACAGTAAGTGAAAGGATTTTCACAGCTCCTGTGTGGGTAAAGCTACAGAGCAGATAACACGTTCAGACTGCCCAAAGGTTCGACAGCATTATTCAAAATAACAACCTGTCCCTAGGTTCATTTCCATAATTGTTCTTAGCAAACAGACGCAGAATTAGGGACCGTGATACTGGCAAAGTAATAACAGACTTGCGCTTAATTATACTGTTCTTTCATTTGTTGTGTGATATCTATTTATGTTAATACAGAGATAAAATTACAGTTGAGAAAAAAAACATACCTTTCTTAGGGTGCCTGTGTGATCTAGGAAGTAAAGGTAAGACAGCCTGTATCAGTGTTTTGGCGGTTAGAACAGTTTTCACTAATAAAGCAGCTGTTCAGCTGTGTCCTTGTCAATGCACTCAGCAAAAAGATGAATTTGATGACTGCATATGGGGGCATTAAAACAGGAAATGTTTGGCAGTCGCTCACTTCTGTAAGGAGCTAAGGCTTCCCTTGCCAACCTTTGGTTCTGGCCTCCAGCTGAGGAGGAGGTCACAGAGGTCGCCTACCTGAGACAGTCCTACAGTTGGGGACTCGGGACAGGCACTCCTTGTGTGCTGCTGCCCTGCAACGAGTGCAGCAGTAACCCTGGTAGAAGATGCCCCTGACCACAGGCAGAAAGACGGGGCATTGGTTTCAGCTCTGAGGTCTGAGTGCTTGTTTCACTGATGTTATTCCACAATGCTGACATACTGAGTGTAAGGTGTCACCACCCTGGAGGTGACAGCAGGAGGATTTGGCAGCAGTTTTGTGACACAGTGTCACCTGAGCAATACTGCATGTCACAGGTGCTACAGGTTACATTGTCGCCAACATGTGACATGCATTACCGGACAAAGTGTTACCGGAGTACAGTGGGACAGGCATTACAAAACCAAGTGTTACCTTAGCAACATGTGACAAGCGCTACAGGATGAAGTGTCATCAAAGCAGTGCATCTCAAAGTCATGGTTATTCGCCATACGACTTTCTGGACATACGTTTGAGCTGGTAATAAAGAGGACAAAATTAAAGGAATTGGGGAGAATGCAGGCCAACAGAAAGCTAGAAAACCCATATACAGCCAAACCTCAGAACTCGAATCTGAGCTCAAATAATTCAGAACTTGAAGGAGTTTGAGGGGGGAAAAAAAAAAAAAAAACATCTCAGAACTGAAACATAATTTGGAACTTGAACCAACAAACCTTTCAGGCTAAAACCTGTCAGATACGTCATGTGTATTTTTCCTGTAAAACAAAGGACGTGTATGACGCGTACGTCTCAGAATGAGTCAGTCTTGCCAGAAAACTCGTGGAGTGAACACCTTGCTGAATGGCGCTGTGAATTTCCATTCATGTTGGTTGCTCTTGTGGTTTTTTCATTTTTTTTTATCTTATGTTAAATAAGCCATCATGGGTCCTAAGAAGGTTACCAGTGAAAGCAATCAGCCCACAATCAGCCCAAAACAATAGTTAGGAAATAACTGAAAAACATGACAGAGGAGTTTGTGTGGTTGATCTGGCTGCACAGTGTGGAATGCCTTAATCTACGATTTGCACTATATTTCATGTATTTATGGGTTTTACACTTTATGGTTTTAGCATCATTTGTATGTATATAGGTTTAAACAGGCAATCATTTGGGGGTCTGGAACGGAATAATCCAATTTACATTATTTCTTATGGGGAAAACTGATCCAGAACTCAAACTTTTGAGATCTCAAATGCCCTTCCAGAACAAATTAAGTTCACGTTCTGAGGTTCCACTGTATATGTACTTCATTCTGGATAAAACAGCACAAAACAGTTCAATAACAATATATAATGAAATCGCCACTGTTAACTCTACCCGTTCAGAAGAAAAGTGACGTTGTACTTGATATACGTGCTTTGGTAAAAATAAATAAATAAATAAATAAATAAATAAATAAATAACTCTACATACTTTTAGCAATAAGAACTGGTTTGTATCTAAATCACCACTTTACTTACAAGGCTATGTTAAACTGGTCCACCCATTTCCTCTTTAGCTCCTTGGTTTTGAAGTAAAGGTCAAAACTTCGTTGACCATATGAATCTATCAAGGAGAATGTGTGATACCACTGGAACACAGACAGGGAGGACATGAGGTACGACGCAAGGTAAAACACAGAGTGGCGTGAGAAGGAATTGAAACAAATCAGGTAATCTCATGTAAGATCTAAATACAGAGAAAAGTGAGGTACCAAAACAAATAAATAAAAAGCAAATCTTAAGGTCACAAGTTAGAGAACAGCTTGGAAACTGGTGCGCTGAAGACTGAAAAACACAAGATCTCTGAACCTTCTTGTCCTTCTCCCCATCAATCTCGCTCTTGATCTTATAATGCTGCAGCTCAACGATTTCCTTCAGGGCCATGTTGTCACCGCTCTTCCTCTTGCACACCACCATGGCTTTGTCAAACACAAAGGCATACCTGCAAGAATCAGGAAAGCACATCTTACTGGCAGGTGCACACCTGCCTGGGCTAAGTGAAGACTACCTCAGGACATGAACCTTCAGACCAACTTTCAGCCTGTCTAGTTATGTTTGCTTTTCAGGTTCGAACTGACCGCATCTTACGCCTGTGTGGCCATACCCACAATCCACCTACCTATCCTGTTTAGATTTCTTCTCTGGGCTGCAGATCTTCAGTTCCCCATCAATTCGGGGACGGCCATACTGGGCAAGGGACTGTCGCTAAGGAGAAAAAGGAAGTGAGAGAATTCAGGCATTGTGAAAGAGAAAAAGAAACTCAATGAGAGTGCAACTGTCTTAAAAACCTTGGAAGCCTTCATAGAGGATGTCAGAGTCACAAAATGAGTGTGAAAGCAAGGAGTGAAGCACTTTTACATACATTCATTGTCAGTGGATGAGTTCACCTTTTAAAGGGCACATGCAGAAAAACAACATTAAACAATTATTTTTCAAAAGTTCCATGGGGCTATGAAAACCAGCATCAACATTTGGGCCGAAAAGTGCAATAGCGTCAGCGAAACACCTCTGCCAAATGGCTGAGCACTTCCTCAGAGGGTTAACATGGATGTTTCTATGCGAGACTATGGCATGGGGTCTCACCATATTCTCAATGGACAGCTGGAAGACAGTAATCTGTCGCATGACTTCATTGTCACGTTTCACTTCATTCACACACTGTGCCAGGTCCTGAGAAAGAAAGAGGCAACTTTATGAATGGGAAGGACCACACACACACACACACACACACACACACACACACACACACACACACACACACACACACACACACACACACACACACAAGCACGCGCGCACTCACACACACGCATGCATGCATACACGCAAGCACAAAATCGGAAGACGACAATTGAAAACAAATATACAAGCTCACGCATGTACTTCCACACACAAAATGCAGAAGCTGTCACCCGCATCGCGTCCAGGGCTGTGCACAAACTCTCCTTTTCTGCTTGATTGCTTGTGTGTTTCACCAGCTCCTGGGGGCACAGGAAAAAGAGGAGGTCCACCTAATCACATCAGTGTCCACCGGTCTGTGCACAGACACACAGATCTATCTGACTAGACACTGAAACAGAAATTAACTAGGGGTAACAGACTAAGCATTGTCAGCACATCAGCCATTACAGGAAACAATGGACCATATACAGAGACCTGATACACCAGGCGCCACTTTTTACATTTACACACACACACACACACACACACACCTTTTATACCAGTCCACTGACCATATTTAGACAGACCTTCTACAACAGACGCCACTGCCTACATACACAAAAACACGCACACACAAAGAACTGTTATACAGACAACTGCTCTGCCACACATAATCACCCACTCGTTCGCCCCCACACACACACACACACACACACACACACACACACACGTTAGGCCAGGCTGTTTAGCACATTCCGCTGATAGACAAAATGACACCACCACCCACACGTGCAAATGTTTAGACAGAAAAACAAGCGGTTTTTTTCCCGCCCTCAGACTCACGCACATTCATACTCACACATGTTTTGGGCTTAAACCCTGGGAGAAACACATATGGGAGACCGGTTTGACGGTCTTGAGTGATCCAGAACATTCCCTTTACCTGTAGCAGCAGGTGGTATTTGAGCACTCTCTGCATGGGAACCATGAGCAGGTCTCGGAGGCTGAACCTGCCATCGTTGGCATGCTGAGAGCACTCCTGGATGGAGAAGATTCAGGAGAGAATGGACTGATGATTTCATTGGTGTCTCAGCTGGAGTGCCCTTGTTGTGTAACCTGAACCTCCCCAGCATTAGCTTCCTCATGAAGGGTCCCTATGCAAAAACTTACTTGCAGCATAGCTTGCAAATCTACATATGTGCTGACCAGCTTATCCAGGTGCTTGGTGGCTTCCTCCACCTGACTGCAGTAACGACCATAGAGGAGCAACCTGCCAACATGAATTGGAGGAGATACAGGGTTGTGGGTGTGGGGAAGACAGCTCAATACATTGACAATGGGAAACAAAAAAGGAGGCCTCAGTTGAGGGGAACGCTGCTGTTGACGCTAACATACCTCTCCTTATAGCTGATGAACACCTGGGGCAGGTTTGATGCACCACACGCAAAGATGGAGTGCTGAGTGTCCTCCAAGAGCCCACGATGCACCTCTGCCAGATCCTACAAAAACATAAAAAACAGTATGGATAAATAACACTTAACTCAATCATGGACTAAAAAGGGTTTTCCCAACTGGCATGCTGTTCAGCAAAGACTGCATAAAAGGACCAGCTGTGCTGCAAGCAGAGCACTAAAGGCACAAGGCCAGATAAGAGCTGGCTTCCAAATAAGCAATTTGATTTGAGCCTCTGTATTACATTATTAAACCGTAAGCTCATTTTATGTGTATATTAACATATCAAATGTTACCGAAAGGGTAAACAATTGAAATTAATTAAGAATGCTAGTTTTCATTGGCTTTTAAAGCCAGAAAAAAGAAAGATTTATATTTATGTATTGTGAAAAGCTGGCATTCTATTACTATCCTTCCTGAAACCACCTCCACCCCCAAGAGGGACGTTTCAGACAAACTGTATATCCCAAAGACATATTTTAGGCTGCCCAATGTGACATTTCAATGTCATTCTTGTAAAACTTGTTTGTTTTTATTAAACGAACCATGCCACTGTTGTCATGAGCTTCAGGAACGTAAGATAACCAAAATTATCTGCATGATATTATTACATAGATGCTATATACTCATATAGGAGGAACTCAAACCACAAATGTCATGCAGTCTATACACCTATGGTGTCTGAGGGGAGGAAGCTAACCTGTAGGTTAATGAAGATATTCTCAATGTCTTGTGGTTGTAGAACGCGCTGCAGGGGTCTCATGAAGTTCTGTGGGTCATCAGAATAGACACAATAGGTATAACTTTACATGTCAAACCAATGTACTAATGCAACCCCCCTCCCTAGGCATGATGCAGGGTTCATTGTCATCCTTGATTACTGTAGCATGTCTGTGCCATACATAATGGCCAACTTGTCACTGACAGTACAGAAAGGTTTAAGGAGATGTGCAAGACACGCTCCCTGCTGCACACGTGTGCATATGCTTGGTACCTGTATGATGGATTCCAGTGTTCTGCTGTACTTCTCTTCAGTCTGAGCAATCTCCTGAAGGCAGCAACTTCTCTTGTCTACTTCAGCGGCTCTGTGCTGCTACGAGAGGTAAAAACAATCCCCTTCAGGTGTGCCCTAGGACCGGGCTTTTCCCCACACAAACTCAGGGTGAATCCGGGGGCAAATTCTACCCTGTTTTACTTGAAGCAAGACCACAGACCCTTCCCCTCCCCACCCCTCTCCACCATGCATGTTTCAGTCTGCAGACGATACTTCTTGGTCGTACTGCTCGTGGTCAATCCAGCTAAACAGCCACAAATCTATGCAGTCACATGCCACTTCTGCCTCTGGACCAAAGCAAAGTTGCTGTTTGACCTCTGAACACGAGGGGACAGCATGACTTCCCTTTCCCATAAATCCATTCACTATGTTTCTCACCAACTGCTCAGGCTCCTCCGACCTCATGAGGTCCTCGTATATATCGCCCCCTTCATCAATGTCCTCATCCACACAGTCATACAAGTCATCATTTTCATCCTCCATGAAGCTGAAGCGAGGGAGAGATGCATGACACATATAACCCACACGTAAAAACATAACTTTGAACTTTTGACTTTTTGAGAACTTTTCCACCTGAGACCCAGCTTGAACGTTGGTGTCCACTGTAGCGGTCACTGTTTTTTCATCTCTTATTTTACTACCTTGAGCAACCTTCTAATTCTTGGTGTACTGTGAAAAGCACATTCTGGGCTTTCGTTTAATAACCTGATTTGCTGGAGTAGGATGCTGACACTTTCCTCTTTCTTTCTCCACAATATAGCTTCTGCACAAACCTCTGCACATGCTACTGCACACGCACGCACGCACCCACACACATACACATGACTCACTCCATTTCCTCAGACAGACAGGTGTAAACATCCTCGTCAGGGCAGCATGGCTCCAAAGGGAAAGGCCTACAGAGAGGAGAGTGACGCAGATTCAGCTGGACAAACACGGTCTGTCCCATTCTTCATTTAAGCAACCAAAACTGACTCCTCAGAGGAAGGAGGCAACCCGTTTTACAGTTTGGACAATCAACTCGTTCTGTTAATATTTATTTAAAAATGTCCATACATAAGAACTTAGTTAATTTTCTTCTTAATTTTCTTCTGTGTTTTTGTTTGCTGAGACACTGTCTTTGGTAATCTGTCCTCTCTGTTTTTACATGGTCATATTATGATGTTCTGCTCTGGACACTTAACAAACCCTGGAAAAATTTTCCTTTGGAACTTTGTCATGTGAGTGTTTCTCTTATGTTATTTATTATTTGAAACTATCCATAACCATTGCAGGATGGTCTGGGTCAAATCGCAAGACAACAACTGACTATTTTATTTAATTGTTATTTCGCAGTCAATTGAGCATCCTATGGGTGTTTCTCTTTTTTCACCTTAGCCAACAATTCCAATAGCTGAGAAACCTCACAGGATAAGCATCAACATGGCGTGAGCCAATGTCCATGCCCTACCTACAGAGGAAAGTATGCTTTTGTAACGATGCACAAAAGCAAAAAAGATTTGCTGGAAAAGTGCGGTGCCTGCCCTGAATTTCCAGTTAATGTCTAATAAGAAACCATTACTGTGTCCCCCTGCCGAATATACGAGTACTTGGCAATGCACATCTATACTTATTCAGAAGTACCTAAAAAAGGCATTGAAAAGTACTTTATGTTCTTAATTTGTTACTGCTGAAAAATGAAACGTTAAGAATGCTACACTAGCATGAGGTTTAGCATGGGAAGGAGCACTACAGATCTGTTGCTGTGCTGGAAACACAGATATGTGCTGACACAGAATGGGGCTGAGCCTCTAAAGTAAGGCCTGCAAGTCTGAGTACATCCAAAAGTCCAGGTGTTTAACCGGTTAATGAATCTGCACCTATGCGCTTGAACAGAAGGCTGATGGGACTCTTAAGGTAAACATCATGCAAAGCAGGTAACCAGACAGCCATACAACTGTAACGGATTCAGGTATGTTTTGGTAAAGGAACTTACTGTATTCCGCTGCGTTTTGCAACATGTGTATGCGACAGGCTTGACAGTGTATCGACTACCTGAAAGAGAGGTTCACATGCACACACAGACACGCACAAACATACACACATGCACGCACACACATTTTAATGTCACGAAGAGTTTCCACATTAAACAATTCACCTGTAATATAGTGTAATAAAAGTTATTAAATAGTCTGCCTGTAATCTGCCTTTCTGCAAGTGTTGTGCACCATTAAGTACTTTAAATAACTTTATAGGCCTTAGGGAAGAAGCCAGGCATCTTCAGTTAAATACAGCTGTAAATTTACATGTCAGCTCAAGAAAAGTGGTTGTGAACTGCACAGTTCTCTCAGAATGTGAACTGGTTCTCACAAAATGGATGTGTCCGATTTGCATTTAGTCAGCAGTGCTCAACAAAGTGAAACAAGGCTTTCTAATCAGGGAATTCCTTTCATTGGTCAGGGTAAATGCCATTTTCAGCATGCATTTGGCTGTATCCAGAATTTTATATTAGTGTTGCTGCCATTATATGCTGTTGTGTTTCACCTCCTTAGTGGCTGCAACCAAGCGTTAGTTTCTCAGTGCAAAACAACAGGTTACAATGAGGAAGTGTGAATCAGATCTGAATATACTATAAAAAATGTTCAGACTAGCTTGCAAAAAGTTTAGAAATGCACATGCACATACATAACACAGCACACCTTACACATGTGTACACCTGCAACCAGACATTACACCAGTATTAGAGCATTAGCAGCATACCACTCTGACATGCACACAGAAAAAACAAAACTTCCACACCACAGTAAAGCTATTCATAACATATGAACAGACAGACACGTGCGCGCGCACACAGGCTTAGCACCTCTTTCTCACACTACAAAGTAGTCGCCTCATCTCACATGACATATACAAATGCACAAACACACTTCATACATGTCAGCATTACTCAGAGGATGAAGAGATGGAGAAACATGTCAGTGAAAACTTCATCACCTACAAACGCACACACATCAAACCTAACGCCATCACCTACAAGAGAGAGTTACATGTGCACTCATGCACGCGCACACAAAAACTGTTGCTTAGATATGGCTCCTAGGAAGGGCGTTTTTTTCCTTTATGGGACACACGAAGCATCTTTGGGCTGATCAGGGACAAGTGACCAAGAGTGTGTGTATGGAGAAGGTGTAACAGAAACACATGTGTCAGCAGGCTGCAGCCTGCATCAGAGAGAGGCCTCTCACCTTTGCAAAGTCCCGGAGGTCAAAGAGGTCAAAGGCCTCAAACAAGTCACTTTTCTTCATGCCAAAGTGGACCTCGCACGAGCTCAGGAACAGCCTGATGTTCTTCAGGCAGAAGAACTACAAATGAGACATTCACCCCAGTCATATTTCAGTCACAGTGATCTTTGCCCAAGTGTGAAAGCAGAAGAGAGAACCATGGAAAACAACGTTGCTGCGCTGAGGCAGCCGTGCAAGTGCAAGCTGTGAAAATGTGCACCAGCAGGCCAGTCATTGTGAACCAGGAAGTGGCAGTCTGCTGCATGCACCCTTCATGGACCACCAGTCAGTATAACCATGAAGGGTGCATGGTTCTGAGATGGAGACCATAACATAGTCTCCCCTCCCCTACCCCACCCCAAACTCAACTGACCCATATCACCTTCCAGAAGTGCTATATCAGAAGTGGGCTAAAGACACCACCCCCAACAAACCACTAAACTTGCTATACAGATATAAAATAATTTTGAAGAATGGATTAGGGCCAGACAGAAGTTGCACATGGACTGGATTTGCCTGGTGGATCACTAATTGACAATGCTGGCTCTAAAGCTTCCGATCTCTGTCAAGCACAATGTCCAAAAGCACACAAACTCTCAGAATTCACACTACCATTTACACATTGCACAAAATAGGCAGTTCTTCATAACCCTGATGTCTGAATAAACTACAGAGACCTCAAATCTATCTCTCAGTCTGTGTTAGAAATGTCTGGCTGCAAATAGTAGACCCCCCCCACACACACACACACACACCACTACCCTCCCTCTTTCATCTGTCACGTTAAACCACAGACAATAAAAAAAAAAAAAAAAAAACACTCACACCCCATACTCAGGATCTCAGAATACAGCACTGACCAAAGGGGTAAAAGTGATGTCAGAGGACGAGGGCGAGGAATGGGAAATACCAAACAGCACAAACAGCAATATTAATTACATCCTCTCAGACAGGCCATGCTACCTGATTTTCTTACTGGGTTTCTTCCTGATAAATTTGGTAGGGTCTGAAATGTTACAATTTACAGATTTTTCAGAAGGGTGACAATTCATTTAAATTCATTTTTATACATCACCTTTCACAATGAGGTGCTTCAAAGCGCTTTACAGAAGAAATTGCAGATATTACAGATATTTCAGAACACAGCACATCTACACAATAAAAGGTACATTACAGTAGCGGATACAGTACATTACTAATGTCTCTGGTGGCTTGTGTCTGCCCAATATGTCACCTTGTCTCATTGATCACTAACACTGGACAAGGTATATATCAGATTCTCACCTGTGCTTAGAGTGAGATGTACCACTATATCACCTAACATCACAGGTGTCAAGTGTCAGAAAAACCAGTATATCACTGGGTCTCTGCAGTTCTCAGCACCTGAGCTGGCAACGTTTTGTTCTTAGGCAATGCCCTGCTGTTTTCCCCTTTTAAAAATTAACTGAAGAGAAAACCCAGGTGACCATACTGTGTAAAGTGGTCCAACCTGACAGTCGACTGCTTGTATTTACTGTTAGTGTCAGGGTACTAAACAGGAGCAGCGCTGAAATTATTTAGCTACCAGTGTCGGAAAACTACAGTTGCCAAAGTATATGAGGTGATTACAGCAGTACTGAGACCATGTGGAAACCAACTGGACAGTAAAAGCCCATGCAAACAAATTGGCCTTAACGAAAAGGAATGACGGGCCCAGAGACAGAACATTCTGGGCAATTCTGCCAGAGCTACGCATTAAAGAGGTGGAGTAATATTCATTACTATTGCCCATGCTGGAGAAAAAGTGCAAGGCTGCAGGAGGTGGGAAAGGGGGCTAGGGGGGCCTTTGGCTGTGCGACACCTTACATTTGTACTTCTGCAGTTAAAGAACTGATGCATGATAGAGAATCTGGACCCACATCACGGCAAGTAAGTAGTGCAGCAGTTGAGCGCACTGTATTGTAACTGGACGGTCATTTGTTTAAATTCCATGGGAGCACCCTTAATCAAAAATCACAAATTACATAGCTTCATTAAAAAGTCAGTGCTACTCAAACCGGTTAAAATTTGAATACACTTTGCGTATATGTATCGTTTAAGACGCTTAGGTCAGTCCATTTTCTTTTCCAGCTCTTCCTCCTACAAAACATCACTGCTTTGATACTGACGTTTAGTTTACACGGACTTGCCTCTCACTTTAATGCTCAATGGATGTCACTCCAATTAAGGCAGAAAAATTATTTTTCAGTTTTTAACAAATGGGGGAAAAGGTTTTAAATACGACGGACACAAGGCTGTACTCTAATTAGAAACATGATTAAATTAGTTTATCGAGTGTATGCAAAACAGGTCTCCAAGTGTCAATATCTGCATGATCGATCTACAAGCAACAAAAGGACTGCATGTTATGACCTCAAGAGATAACACCGTAATCAAATTACAGCCAAAGGAGAGTCACGACATCACAAGCGGCTGCTTTTGAAAAGGCCGACGTCCAAATGAGAAGGACCGTCAGATGTGCAAAGCCTGATGAGCTGGAAGTGTCAAAGAGGAGGAAAGGCGCGTTACCTGCGACATCTGCGGGCGCAGGTTCACATCTTTCAGGTTGATGGATGTGGGCTGCAGGTTGCAGAGCAACTGGCAGAGCAGCACGCCGTCGCGCAGCGCGTGCGCCAGCTCGTACACCTGGGCACTGTCCCAAGCGAGGCGGTGGTTCGAGGGCAGCACCCGGCATTGAATGAGCCAGGAGGCACACTGCCTCCACAGCTCCATGGCAGGCCACGCTGGGGGAAGACGCTGCCACCGCTGCGCACGCCGCCGAGGCTCCGACTGCCGCTCACTCGCAGACTCACAGACACTCTTTAGGGCGGTGCTTGGATAGGGGAACCCTTTCACTGTTTGCTAGCGCGCACACACACACTTCCTCTTTCTTCTCCCACCGCACTGAACTGAGCTGTGAGTCAGACTGCTGGCTCCGATGTGCTGCGATGAAACTATGCACTAATGTACGACCGTGCAGTGTTAACCACGAAAAGGGCCCAGCCTCCGCACTCTCCTGACAGCACATTCTACTTGTTAGCTGTAAGGCAGCGCATCTTAACTTATCCATAAACTGAGCAGTCGTAACCAATAAGGCCACAGAGCAGAAATAACCGCCCTTACGCGCATCAGCACCATGCTCTTGAACGCTTTTTTAAGTGACTCGGTGGTCTGTAGATGGGGGAAGCTGGCAACCCGTTTACTGTCAATAAATTTAAACAGTCACCAGGAAGAGTTAGATGGGTTACGCGGTGTGCTTCAGTGAAGCTCATATCCGTATTTTGCTTAAATGTGCAAGCTCAGACAGCGGAATGAGTAGGTAAAGGGGACTTCCAATCTAAATGATAGGAACTTCTTGACTTCTTGTATTCATTCTGCTGACGCTTTCATTGGGCCACACACTATTTCGAACGATCTCATAAAAGGAGGAATAAGAAAACAGAACTGGTTTGTATGCATTACTCCCCCTGGTGTGCAAAACTGGTACTGCATGTCACAAAACAATTGAAGCAATAGTTGTCTATCATTCGTCTGGTCTCAACTAAACGCATCTGTAAATTTGTCTGATGGGCAACAAACAAGCGTTGTGGCATTAGCTCATGAAAGGCCTTTTATACTCCTATACACTTGCTCAAAAACCAGACACACTTGTTGCTTCAAATGCAAGTTTATTTTATATATATATATTCCATTAAAACCATGAAAATTGTGATCATCTTTATATAGAGATAATAGAAAACAAAAACAGGACAGGCAAGAGGACACAAGGTCCTCCAAACTCTGCACATGAGGCTCTATAGAGGCTGAGAACAGTCAGTCTGAACCAAAACCCAGACACCATGACTCAGACATAACCAGCCTCTTCTCTATGCATACTGACAGGTCACTTACATAAGAAAAACAAAGATAGTGGCTTTGTGATAGCTAAAAATATATTATTTCTTATATAAATATTGAAATTCTAAATCCACAGTCTGGTGATTGTTTCAGTAAAAGCTTTACATTTTCTGTGGCAGCTGACACGTCTGTGCGGTCTAAAGAGCGTGCATATAGGCAAGTAACTTGGCCATCACCAAGCCCGATTCACCACCATCCCACTCCTTGAACATTGGAGGAAGAAAAAAAAAAAAAAAAGTAACATTTATTCCTATCGGTTACTTGGATGCTCATTCTCCAGCTACCCACACCACTCACCACAGGGTTAAGAAATAGAGCCTTCCAAATGTCAGTCAAATAGCCCCTCCCACAAGTGAGCCCCACCCACCTGCATCAGCACATTTAGTCTCTGCCATTTTGTTTTGGAAAGTCTGCATTCAGAGAAAGGGGTTTAATATCAAGGACTTATAAGGCATCTTCTAAAGCTGAATTTCTGGCTGTGTGGCAGCTGTAGCACTGCAAGTACATTTGTACATGCTGAGACACACACACACACACACCATTGGCTCTGAGGAGGAGGCCACCTTAAACAGCCCCACAGCTGCATTGAG
This sequence comes from Chitala chitala, assembly GCA_025773905.1. NCBI lineage: Eukaryota > Metazoa > Chordata > Actinopteri > Osteoglossiformes > Notopteridae > Chitala > Chitala chitala. Next base: position 2,539 of record JABJVR010049308.1, on the reverse strand, counting down.
GAAAGCGAGACGAGGACATGGTACCTCAATTCTGAAGTCACCTTGTGCTGGATGCACAGATTCAACTCTGGGGTAGGGCTCCCCTCTGTAGTGCGGCATACTATAAACCAGACTCGGCGCACTGAAATGCTTGTTGTAGCCACCATGAGGGGAAAAAGTCAATATATGAGAATTCAGCTATTCAATGTAGTGTTGCTTTGGAGAGGAAGGGGGGGGGGGTTAAAAAATAAAAAAAAGATGTTTTCACACCCAGAGACCCCTCTGGGCAAAATAAGTAGTACAATTCCATTCAGAAAACCGAGCACTCCGATTGGTCCATAGTGTCAAGTCTGCAGTCCTAACAGTTCCTCCTGACAATCCAACATAAAGTTCCTGATGGGTCTCAAGCCCAAGTCTGTTGCAGGCCACCTCGTGCCTGGCAGGGATGGGTGAAGTAATAATGGGAGTGTCACTGCGGGAGTGTTATTTTGACGTAGGAAGTAGGGATGTAGCCTTCGTCACCGTTAGGCCGTCGAACTCGAGTCCAGCCGTCTCCCTTGTCTTCCTCCACCACGCTCAGAATGTCTCCCTCCTGCATGGAGAGAGTCCCCTCACTGGATCCTTTGTGGAAGGAGGTAATGGGGAGGTTAATGTCCCATAACACCATGAATGACCATGCTCTGGCATGCAAAAAAAAAAAAAAAGTTCTGGTTTGGAACATAATATGAACTAGGAATGTTCCAAGCACATCTGGAAGAGGAACAGCAGAGTCAGGCGTATTTAATTTGATTGGTACTGGCTCCATTAAGCCTGATACAATTCTAATCCTTTGTTCTCAAACATTTTATCCCACTGAGCCTTAAACCAGCTGTTCTGGAGGTCAAGTAAATATCCAAGTTATTTCAGTAAGGCACATTTTCAAAAGTTAATTTCATGAAATATCTCCACCGTGAAAGTACTGTAGTCGCCACTTAAATGCATTATACCTTACTGCATAAACTAGGCATTTCCATTGACTTCCCAAAACCACAACCTGTACATTTTTTTTGGTTGTTCAGAAATCACTAATTTGGGTAGCCCATCATTTATAAACCTGAGACAGACACATTTAAATTACATTATGAAACCTGACAGAATTCATACCTCAAAACCGACACTGCATCACAAAGAAAAATGTAGGGTTTGCCAGTTAAAGTGTCCACACTGGTGACAGAAAAGGAAAGCATTCCATTTTCATCAATACTGTGTGGACCGTTCAACACTGACATGCAAGAGGTTTATAACTGGATTAAATGAGGATTAAAAGTATCAAAGCTCACATTTGGATAACCATTAATGCACATAGCCAAACATGGCTGTGTAATTGCATAGCTCATAAGCTCAGCTGCAAACAAGCAGAATCATGGCCGCGTCGGGAGTGAAACTTTCCACCGTGACAGGATGGAGTGCTGAATTAGATCTGAAAAAGTGACTGCTTTATAAACCAAGCAGCGCAGATTCTGTTCATTCCTTATACCTCCAAACTTGCCAAAACTACAGCAAACATTGGCCGACTGGCATTGTTTCAAGCATTGCAATGAAAACAATGGTGGCTTTAAAAAAAAAAAAAAAATTACTTTGAGCCTTGTAATTGGTCAAAAATGTGCTCCAATTACAAAAATGCTGTTTGTTGCAAAAGACAAAGGAAGTGGGAAATTTAAGCCATTAAAGTCACTTGCAGTGATTTAAATAACATCCTTTGTGTTCAATGTTTTGGGTTCTTCATCTGTAAGAGTAACTTATTACATTTTATATAGTATTTAATAAACAATACTACATCGGTTAAGATTCTTGATGTTAAAGAGAGCCTACATCACAGCTTTTCTTTAGTATAGGTTTTACCAGTTTTATTAGCATTAATGCGCTTGAAAACATACAATGCACCAGGTATAAGAAAAGAAAAACAAATGAGGACTCAGACATACTCAATATTAAAAGTGTCCAACTAGAGGACAAAGAAAGTAAAAATACATTTTTGTAAATGTACGTATAGGACATGTAATGAAATGCAAGTTTCTTATAAAAATTCTGCTCCCCCAGCCATCCCACATTTACCACCAGTTTGACACCTTCAGCATCTCCTCTGAACTTCACACCTTACTGCCTTCCACTGCTCACCACAAAGACGTTGCAGAAAAATGCACCCTCACGTTACTGTCTACATGACCAAACTTGGAGAATTCACATCAAATCAGAAGACAAATTAAGGGTTTTAATTTTCAAGGTGTGCGTTGTAAACACATAGATGCCGCAATGTTGCCAACGGGCAGATGATTTCGAGTTACCTGGGAAGCTGTAAAGTGCTGTGCACTGGCCAATGGGAGCATCGAGCTCTTCATCAAAGTCATCCTCAAACTCAGCGTAGATGGCCTGGGATGGATCACCCTCTTCACAGTTAGCGTTGTCAGGACTGCAGCAAGATTGCATGTACGTGCACGGGCGTGCACACACACACACACACACACACACACACACACACACACACACACACACACACACACACACACACACAAAAAAAGAT
>JABJVR010049307.1:0-22245 GCA_025773905.1 Chitala chitala | reverse complement strand
ACCCACCAAGCACAGGGAGAACATGCAAACTCCACACACAGACCCAAGGCGGGAATTGAACCCCAGGCCTGGAGGTGTGCGGCGACAGCGCTAAAACATGAAATATATTGTGAGATAACAAAAACATCAGTAACAACAACCATAACCATAATAACAGCGGCAATAATAGTCTCCTCTGCTGTGGTCTGGCCTCATTTGTATTTATTCCTACTGCTTATTCTGTAACATCTGCAATTTCGTCTGTAAAATGTTTTGAGGCACACTGTTGTAAAAGGTGCTGTATAAAAATAAATTCAATTGAATTTAATCTAATTACACCGTCTTCACTTGAAAATTAACTGTGGTGGTTGTACTCCAGAAATGGACACATCATAGCTAATCACACAACTGCGATGATCTTAGAGGAGGGCAGAGTGTAGCCCTTTGTTGGGGGCATTCACCCTTGTATTTAGCTGTAAACAGGAATGCCTCACATTGGTATACGTCACAGGTGTCAAAGCACAGTTCTGGAGGGCCACAGTGGGTGCAGGCTTTCCTTCCAACCAATTCATTCATTTTAATTTGACCACTATCTTAATTAAATATTAATTAGCAGTACATCCTTGCTACTCTTTGTTCTTCCTGATCATTTTCACCTGTCTGCACTTAGTTGTCTTAAGCGAGAGAAGGAAACAGTTAGAAGAAAATTAAAAGTGGGACTCTTGTGCTTTAAGATCAGTAACAAAAATATTAATGACACATTACAAAGGCCCTATAACTGCAAAATCTGAGCAGAATATGTCTGGATAGTTTAGCATTGTGTTTAATTCAAACCAGTAATCATTAATTGTATTCAAATTGTAATAATTACTGAACATTGGAAACAGCCAATGGCAGAGAATGCTTAAACAGGAGCATGACTTGTCATCATTAACAAGAAATGTTAAAAAATATGAAGCGATATCTCTAAGTCTTTCTCAAGCTTTTAAAACTCTAAAAATTAATTAAGCTTGTGTGCACTTCTGGATTGACACAGTAATTATACAAAAAAGTCAGTACAGTAATAATACAAAAAAATATACAATAATGTTTATTTGAAATTATGAATTAACAGCAGAGTTTGGCTGAAACAAAAACCTGCACCCACTGTGGCCCCCCAGGACCGTGCTTTGACACCCCTGGTATAAGTGGAGGATTACATGGTTACAAGTATTTCAGTCAGCATAAATTTAAAACATTATAAGAAAGCTCTCTATATTGTTTGCTCAATGTACTGTGCAAAAGTTAATTAAAACGACAAACATAATCCCTGCTTCCTATTTAAGACAACATTCAGTTATATAAAGTGTCATAATATTTTCCAATATTGCTGATATAATTAGTAAAATTTGCAACATCAGATATCAAATGCATTATAATCTTGCCTACAGTATAGTGCAAACATTTCAACTGTGACTTGTGTAGCTAGATTGCAGTTTGTCTTATTTTTCTTAACTTTTGTAGATTTGTATAATGACACTGAGACCTTAATGCGTTTTAAATTAATCAATTTATATGTTTACAATACACAAACACCTCAGTGCCAGTTAGTTTACATCAGAAATTTAATCAGAGAAATTCTCATTTGCTTTTTTTTTGCTCATGGAAAAGTCTTCCATCTTGGCAAGGCATCTTGTGGACAATTGTAATGTGTGGCTAGGTGAGAAAACAAGGGAGAAGCAGGTCTAATGGAGGATGTAAAGTTTATTCACAAAAAACCCAAAGGGGGAACCAGCAAATTTAAAAAAATTGTAACAAGGAACAGGAATCAGACCAAAGAACTTGTACTACAAGAAGTAAACACTAAGCAGAGGACACTATAACATGATAACAGAACACAGAATATACATAATTTGCAAGATCAGTTTTATCACTTAACATTACACCTTCATATCTAACAACTGGCATTTAGAAGAGCTAACAAGGAGTCTTACTGTGTTCACCCAAACTTGCATCAGGTGAAAACACTTTGAACAGATTATCACAGAGAAAAGACAATGAGGGGATGGTTGCCGACAGGTAGATCGTTACAACAACAGGGAAAGGAGAACAATGTCTGAAGGACTTTGATAATGACCAGATCCTCTACACTTTGAAGGTAATAGATTGAAAAATTGGTGAATATTTGCACGGAAATATGAAATTTTTTATTTTTACAGCACACAATAACAAGACAGCTAAAATTAAACCTACATACTCTTCAATCTACCAGGACCAGAGGCTATTGAATGGAAATGTTCTTTCATGTATGCTCCAGCAATTCTAGATGATAATGGATGAGATGTAATTACACCAGCAGACTTGTGTGAGGATCCTGAAATGAAATTTTGAAAAGATGTGTAATCTGCAGATGAATGTTACAATGTAAAGACATTAATGATATTAACATAATACCTAAAATCAGAAACCAGGGATGACCATAAAATCTGTTATTGTGCTGAGAAATAAAGCAAAGATGTGTACCTTTGGGACATCCCAAAATGAGCAGATTAAAAACGGATTAATTTGTGGTGGAAGCAGTGACAGCACAAGCTAATCTGAATAGTTCACTGATTTGGCAAATTCTAACTGAACAACACACAGGGCTGCTTGCTGCCTTGCTTATGTTGATGGTATCATACAGGAAAACAAGGCAGATCAGATCAAATCAAGTCTTGTAAGACTCATTTTACAAGAAGAGTCTTTACAAACTGCAAGAGCTGCATTGCACACCATTCAGCATGTTAAAATGTAGTCTTATTCAAATTTCACATTTAGACTTTTTGGCCTCTACAGAGCTGTTACAGCCTCCTGACTAAGTGTGAGATGCCCTGTTTCTGCCAGCCTGGCTCAGATGGGGCTCGACGGGAGCCAGTTAGCAGCCTCATAAAGTCCACCTGGGACCCATCCCCTCCACTCAGTCATTGCTGACTTTTGAGCTGAAGGCTAGGCTTCTGCACAGTTTTGTTATTAAACTGTACTCTTTTCCCTTATAAAGTTCGATCTAATCTAATGACTGACTCTCCTAGTATCCTAACAAGAACAGCTGTAACCTTCCAGAAGGACTAAGATGTTCAAACTGTGAAAACCGCAGCACAGCTTAACTGGATGACTGTCAGTACTGGCAATACCTAGGAAGAGCATCTGAAGCTTTAGTGTTGTGTGTGGTGCCCCCCCCCCCCACAAATGGCCTCTAAATATGGCAAACTGTGCATGGGTAAAAGAAGGAAAAAAGTACCTGGGGTATCATTTGGCTGACTGCACCATTTTCACAGGTGGTTTGGCTAAATGCCTTCAACAGTACAACAATTCACACTGAGACTATGCTTAAATAATTTCTATGAATGCTGTGATGGCATCACTTACTCATCCCACAATGTGGGATTGATTTGCCGTCACAACATTTCCTCCAAATAAAAATTGTTGATGTAAAGTAGAAAGAAGAAAGCAAGTGTTCCTGCCATACACTTACAACTCACTTACAGTCTTCTATTTTTTGGTCCCCTGTTTTCAACAATCAATTTCTCGTGAAATCAGATGCTTCTGGTAATGTGTAAGGGACTGTACTGGTGCAGGGAGATTCTAATGAGGAGCACCTCTTATGAATGAGTCACTTTTACTTCTGATTGCTTCTTCCAGGTCACCAGCAAAGGTTCAGGTTTTTCCCCCTTTCACAGCATTGCATACAAAAAGTGATAACTTTGAAGAGCTAATCTGGTTTATCCCAAGCCTTAAAAAGTTAAGGCATCACATTAAAACACTTTTCATTTACTATCACAGTAAATCTAGTGCACCATCGTCTGTGCAGTCTGTACCCCATCCTTTGGCACATGAATTGATTGATACTTAGGTTTTTTTAAAGGACAAATTGACATTTTCTGTATGATCTGCTGGCAGCAATAGCAAATAAAGATTTTATCTTCCAGGGGTCCCTTATGGTATGCTTATTCATTCCCTGAATTATCAGTCTCCTCTGTATCTGGAACTGCAGTAAACTGAAGGCAGAGGTGCAGGTTTATAAAATCTTCTGGATGATGGTGCTATTCTGAATGCTCCCACTTTCTGGAATTTCAGGTACTGTATGGCCAAACTTGCTGCTGAAACTCTGTCTGCAGACTCATGCTCTCAAACCCAAATCTTCGTATCAGGTGGAAGAATTTGTAAAAGCCATTCAAAAATGATCTTTTACACAGTTTAAGTTTGTTACTCTGGTCAAGGATGATATAGGCCCTCAATGATGATTGGGGTTTCACAGGCTGGTATGGTTGGTTGTCTGGATCACTGACAATCTGTCTCATTGGAAATACTTATCTTCTCCAAGACTGGCTATTTTAGGTCCTTGTAGAAGTGGACTCAGTCTTTGTCCATGGCAAAATGCTTCCACAGCCTTGCCCATCAACAGAATAACCAGACCATAGGCCCATTTGATCTCCTATCCATTAAGTCTCATCAGATTAGAAGACTAGCAGAAGTTATCTGACCTGGAACTTTGTTGAGGTCATCAGTAGCAAGCCTCTGGTTTTGGGCCGTTATAGTATTTTCACTGTATATCTATAGTGTTTTCATTGTTTTTAGACAGTTTAAGATGATGGATGAATAAAACAGCTGGTTGAAGGTTTATTAGCTCATCCCTCAGCTCCAAATCTCTTTCCTGCTGGATCCTGAAGAACTCCTGGAACAATGGAATCAAACCACTGTCCTCTATACATGCTTTAGTGATTGGTGCTTTGGTTGTGTCGGCCCTCAGCATTTCCTTCTTCCTCTTGACTAGTCTTTTCTCCTGCATCTTGCCATCCTTCCTTTTTAATAAAAGAAACTTTATAGCTTCTGGTCTTAACCCTGATCTGTGCTTCATAGGATGCACTTTAAGGCTGGCCATGCCACTGCTGCCACCACGTGTTGAAGTTACAAATATCCCGCTGAGCCATAATAGCATTTAAATGTAACAGTGTTTTATTTTGCAAGTCACAAAAGTGCAGAAAAGGAATTGTGCAAATGTAAAAAACATGCTTACAATACACTATATACACAGGAACCTAAGCACTTTTTCACAAGTCTAGAAAATACTGTTGCCAAAAAATTCCAAAAATAGAAACTTTGAGTTCAGGTAAAAACCTTTAAGTATTACCTGGCCAGAGTATAGCACATTCCAAAAGAATTTATTATAAAATCAATAATCTCACAATGTCATATGTATGTTAAAAAATATAAATAAATTATATATGCACAAAATATTATACACAAAAATTTATTAGGGAGTTAAACAAGCAAGTTATGCATTCAATTTGGATGTCCAGTAGGTGGCAGAATTGCACCAGAAGGTGTGTACATTGCCATGCACACCTGAAGAAGAAGAAGAAGAAGACGAAGAACGACAATGACAACAACAACAAGGCATTACATAAGGTCTTATGTGTTTGTCAGGTCCTTGTAGCCAGGGTCACCAGCTCTCGTGTTTTTGGCATGAGAGACACACTTTATGAGAGCATGAGAAATGACTGGAAGTATGAGAGTTGGCAAACCTGTTTAACAAACTCTCTGTGTGTGTGTGTGTGTGTGTGTGTGTGTGTGAGTGTCCAATAGATGCAGCTACCTAAGCATGAGTGAGCAGCCATTTTATTAGATGCTTATGGAGAGAAAAAATAAAACAATGTCGAAGTGTGATGCTGTTTAGTGACAGGCTCTCTGAAACATGCTTGTTAATTACATCTTGATCCTGTGTACTTTTTGATTAAATTAAGTGCCAACAAAATCATTAAACAATAAAATTTACAATATATAAAATAATATATAATATTTTATAATGTTTTTAAATATATAATTTTATAATATAACATGTACATAATAAAAATTAAATAATCTGACAGACAGCTTTACATCAACAGCCACACCGGTGCTGCTTAACTTCTGTTCACTTCAGCATTATTTGTTATGTTCATCAAATTCATACATATGCAGAGACACAAACACTAACACCTTTTCCTTGCTAAGGCACACAAACTGCTGGCTTTCTGTATAAAAGAAAACACCAGATGCAGTTGTAATAAAAGAATAGATCCACTCCTGCCCCTGTCCCACAGGTTGGGAGTGAGCATGTTGCATGCTATTCTTTGTTGCATAATATTATATAGAATGTGTATAACCTGTGAAATTGGTAAATGGATGATTATGTTAATTGTCTTAGTAGGATTACAGGGGCTGTATTTGTATGGTGGGGTCCATTGCCAACCACAAAATCATGTTAAACTGCTTGTAGGATGAAGCGTTTATTTTAAAGCGTATTCTTGGTCTGCATTACCACAGAAAAACAGAGGAAGAGGGTTTGATAGATTAGCAGCCACCTGTTCCTGAGAATGTCATGTACGGAGCAGAGGGGACACCTGCTTCACCCCCCCTGCTCGTTTCACACATCCTTCCCATTCGGCTGCTTAGCAGACAGTGGCAGCCGGAGCTTGACTCACACTCCTCAAACACACTCTCAGCCCTCTGTCCTTCCACAGTACTCCTGTGCATTCCAGAAAAGAAAAAAAAAAAATACCACTGACTTTTGGCCAACACGCACATACACACCTCAGCACAGACTTAGCGTGAGTTTTTCATAGATCTCGACCGATAAATAGCAACGATATATTACAACAGCGTAAACGTGTAATATCCGTGTTAACAAAATAACTTTCATTAATTTTGTCAATTATACAATACGTTTGAGTTCTACCTATGTTATAATTAATCACAGTAAGAGTGACACCTCAAAATAATGAACATATTAGTTATTAGTAACTTAATCCCCCCAATTTTCTATAAAGCTGTGTAATAGATAATAGTCTGAACTGTAGCCACACACAGTTCTAAAGATTACAACTGGAAAGTAGCTGTTTAACGGGATGCGGACTTCCCTTGTAATGCAGCAGTACTGAAACGTCATGCAGAGTACAGTTGAAACATCTTATAACACAGCCTCAATACAACAGGCTTTTTCATAGTAGTGCTACTTAAATGTCCTTACAGACTTGATGGTTGGTTTAGGACTTGAATAAATAAGTAAAAATTGCCAAAGCTACGGATTTAAAATAACATCTGATTTCTAACACAAAGCTTGCTTTACTAAATCCTGCGACTGCATTTTTGTAACAATAAAATACAGGTAGGCCACATTATCATTTTTATAAATTTCGTATTTGTTGAGTATGCATAAAAACACATATTGTATTTACTTTACAATGTTTTGGCATACAGTATTCTTAAAAGGAAATTTTTTTAATACTGATATTTAATACAGCAGTTTAACAATTATATGTAATATTCCTGTCTCTCATGACCCCTATGTCCCCTAGATGTCACTATTTCCCCTGTTTCTCTGCTTTTCTGCATTCCTGTCTCCTCATATTGGCCCTGTTAATAGAATCTGTGTCCTCAGCTGTGTTCCATTTCCTCCCTCACCTCTATTTTTAAGACCAGAATCTAGTTTTCTCCCTTGCTAGCTGTTGTAGTCATATGGCTCTGTATCATGTATAGCTATTGTTTGCTTGTTGTTTGCTTGCTAGTTATTGTTCCTGGATGCCATGCCTCTGCGTCTTAGACTCAGCCTTTGCCTTGGTTCCTGCATTCTCCAGAATGTTACAGAACAACTGGCCTAAAAGTTGAGTCTAGTGAAGGGGAATACGTATTATATGACGGATCCCTGAAATGCCTTGAAGTATGTTTCAATGGCCTTTTTGGCAATTTGACTCTCAACCACATCAGTGCCGGCCAGAGAAGCAGAAAATTGCATGTGCAATTCAGTGGCTCACATGAGAGGCTGCTAAATGGGCAAAACAGCAAAGACAGTCCTGGAGAGGACCATGTGTCTCTCTTCCATGACTTTTGTAATGAGTTGGAGGATGTTGTGAAGTCCTGCCAGTCCATTGGGACTCTCTAGGTAGTCTAAGTAGTCGCTATGTACCTTGAGTCTATGGGGGTTCCATTGATCCATAAGGTTTCCCTGTCAAGCTCTGAGGCTGACAATGACTGAGTGGGACATGGCAGAGTTTGCAGCCTAGTTCTCACCTGAGAGTGTTCATGTAACTCACTAGACAGAACAGGCAGACACTGCTGTTGGCATCACTCAAACATGTTCTGTAGCCCTAGGTCAACTTGTCCAGCAATATGCTCAGAAAGACCTGAGTGGAGCTGAGTGCTTGGTACATTGAGGTACCCAGATGCCCCAGTGTCCCCTCCTAGTTAGCTCCTTACCTCAGATTCCCTGTTTTCATGACGGTCAGATTCCTCCATCTTTCTTGTACCCAGTTCCATGTGCCTCCTGTCAACATCTATCCCAACCTCACCCCTTCCTGTCACCCCGGTCACAGTGCCACACTGTCAGCAGAGCACAAAGCTGGTACTGACTGACCTACTTGGACCCAGACCAAAGAAGAAGGGCTAGTGGATGTCCAGGTTGGTCCCATGGGTCCAGGAGAGGGAGCAGTCTGGTCCTTGAGAAGTCCTGAGGCGATGAGCCACCTCTTGGGTCCTGGAGTGGCCTAGCTGAGCTCCCCTTTGCCTCATGTGCCCATGACTGAGGCACACTGTCTGGGCAATAGTACCCAGTGCTCACTGATTACCCTACAGGTCCTCCCCTGAGAAACAGAAGGCAGCACAGGTCAGGCTTTGTTTCAGTCTCTGGCTGCGTCCCGCAGGTTCACCGGTGTCTTGAGCTAATATGGTAGGTTCAGGTGAATATGCAATTTAAATAGCACCATGCACTGACCAAATTCCTGTTTCTTTTAGTGGGAACTATAGACATTCTAACCTGGCTTTATTTTTCTAAATCAAAACCTATTATCTCTTATTCTCTGACAGACAGGGAAAAAAATCTTCAAAGCATTTTCTCAAATAGGATGAAAGTTATGTTATTGGAGAAGCTCACACACATACATGTACACACACAAATACTTGGGAACCATTTTGCCAGTAAATGTAAAATTTCATTACATAAATATTACAGATGGTTAAATATTAGATTTGTAAGTTTTCTGGGAAAAATTCGGGATAAGTGTCCATTATTTAAGTTACTGCAATACATGACACACTCAATGCCCATTCTATTGTGGTTTGTAATTTTTGGCTTGATGGCTTCTGTAGAAAGCAGAACAGCTTCAAAAATGTAACCATGAGTGTCTTTGTGAAGGTGTAGGGCAGACAGGGAGAAATTCTGACTTGGGATCAGATCAGCGTATTTGAGAGCTGGGTGCCATGTGTACTTATGAAAATGACAGCTGAACTCCAGGGTGCTCCCATTTGCTTCACAGGCTTTCTGACTTGAGAACTTGCTGAATGCTCTGCCATCCTATCTCTGACAGTCAGCCAGTCCAGGTTTGATAACTGCTGTCAAACCACTGACAGGCGCTCTAATCCCAGCCGTCAAAGGGGAGTAACGGCTGGCTGAGCAGCAGCCCAGACAAGAATGCAACCCCTCTCTGCTTAAACCAAAACTTGACAAAGCCTGATGCACAGTGACCTTACTCAAAGCCTCACAGACAGTATCCCAGCCCCTCCCCCACAACCTCTCCTCCAAAGCTACACCACCTCAAATCACCCTGTCAGCTTATCTCACTACTGACACTGTTCCTGCATATACTTTAGGTGTTACCCACTCAGAAAGCCAATAATGCATTTTAATTTTGCTCCAAAATTAAACAGGTGAATGAAAGCTGATTATGTCAGTTAATAGGTCCAATTTCACTTCTGTTGCTGTTCATATAAAAAACTCAATTTCCAGTCGTGTCATTGAAAACCGTCTTTCAGCAATCCACCCGACTGCTTATCAAATGAGTACCGCTGTGATCTGGTGTCTTTGTGTGAAAGCACAAACTGCAACGCAAAGAGTCCTGGAAAGAACACCAGACCACTACGGGATGATTAATAATGACAAGGACTTTTATTTATAAATGGTGCATAGCGAAAGTTTAAATTTCTGCATTATGCATAAAATGTAGAATTTTCACATTCACAAGAATATTGTATTTTTTTTCAAATGTGTGTTGGTAAGGTAACCCAAAGCTATGAAACATTGATGAAAATCCATTGTTGTTACTGTATGTGCCCCCACATTTCCAACCATTTTCATGTAGAAACTCCTGCCTTGAATGGATTTGAAAACACCCATTAAAAACTCATGTGAGAAGAGACATGTTGTCACAGGGAGGTTGAGTAAAAATAGAGGTATCTTTCTCTGAAATGAAAATTAAACAAAATATATTGTTTTGCCCTTTATTGGTTATCTTAACAATAAACAAGGAAAAGTGCTGCATGGCTAGCAAGCGACAGATGGTATCAGCATAGTCTGAGCAGAGAACAATGTTGGAGTTAAACACAGCACTGTTCAATCATAAAGGCTGCTGCAAAGAGGCAGACGGACATTAGGGTTAATAAAGGGAAAAGCAGACTGTACGTTTTGTATTTGCCCACATTGCCAGCAGTTCATCTTAACTTGAGGACTGTCCTGTGAGTAGTAAAAAAAAAAAAAAGGTCCAGTTGTTAGTCTTTATGAACTTACATTCAGCCACATTGTTTACTATATATTTATGCCATTTTTCCCCAAACTTTTGCATAATGACTTCCCTTAACATACAAATTATGCCTGGCAATTCTGGTGGGACTTGAACCCACACCCTTACAGCCCACTCAGAAATACTACACCAGAAGACCAATCTGCCAAATTAAAGACACAAGTCCAGCACTTAATGAACTAATCAGACTCTTGTCCTGAAAACCAGCGAGTTCTAGCTTAGCAATACTTACTCCACAACACAACATGCCAAAAATTCAGTAATACTGTGTGAAAGACACATTTTAACTTTGATTCAGAGGTTGATTGTCATTTCAAAACACAAGTCGCAATCTTGCCTTACAAGTCAGGGAAACCCTTAGCCTATCTACAAAAACCGAGTCATCACAGTTTGAAAGCACACAAGTTTATTTCTTTTGGAATGTGTAGTTTTATTTCATAAAGAAAACAGTTGATTTTAATTTTTTTTTCATTTGTTGCTAATGAAAGGGAAATTTCATTAGACATTTCATGGTGTAATTTTCAAACATGGAAAAATGGGCCTCCCTTAAAAACAAAACAAAACAAAATCTTTATAACATTAACAGGTTAAGGCAGAAAGGATGTCTGGAATCTGAGTAAAATATTCCCAGGCAGAGGTGTCACAGGGGATGCAAACGCTTAGAAGCCACAAATGAGCTCCCTATCTGTGGAGAGTGACTTCAGCTGATGTCTGTCTGCTTCTGCTTGATCATATTTCTTTTTTAAAATTTCTCGTACAAACTGTGTTTGCCCATAGAAAATGTCTGTATGAAGAACAAGGTCAAAAATGCAATTTTGCCATAAACAATAGGTTGACAATAGGTATATTTCTTTGTTGTGTGACTATTCTTTCGACCACGTTACCTTTTCCCGGTTCAGCACTCATGCATCTTGTGCTGGCTTCAATGCGTTAATCCAAGTCAAATTTATTTATATGACAGATAAATTCACACATTCTGTGAGTAAGGATGTAGGAATGACCCATCACCGCAGCTTTGGGTTTACAGTTGCCTATTGATAGTTACATATGGGACTTCACATAAAAATCACACAGAAGCCTTTTAACGAAATAAATAAGGCAATAGGACTGGGCTGTGATGAACTGCATTTATTACGAGCCAGTTACATCACAGGTAACTCAACTAAAACAACTAAAACATGTTTGTCTTTCTGTGAAGGTCTGTATTAGTAGTATATAATGTTTGTTACAATATAATACTATACAGATCTTCAAAATTGTGTTGACCGATATTTTTTACAATGGAGGTTATTAACTTTTAAGTTAATAACCTCCATTGTAAAAATTAAGTTATTAGTAACTTAAAGCTTTTTTGAAGCATTTTTAACATTTCAGATAGTAAAATTGTCAGTGATTAAAATATCCACTGCTTTTTGTTCTGTTGCATCTAACATTTTTAGCTGAGCAACACACAAGTAATTGATCCAGCTTGTGTGGTAATTAGAAGCATGAATTGTAGCACTATCTATCCACTAGCTTCTATTAATTAAAGTGTATAACTAATTCTCCTATATATACACAAACAGTATCCATTCTGCACAAGTCAGATTAGGTCTGGGAATGGATACCTCCCTTGACATGTGTTTAGAAGCAAAATGAGATTTCACAAATACATGGGAAAGTGCGAGAGAGACTTCCTTTGTTTCTTGATTAGATACAGCACAGAGACAGATGGTGGACCCTAATAAGAAATGCAGAAGAACGTTGTCACTGAGATATTTTATACATTGCAGTCTTGGTTGTCAAGTAATTTATAAACCAACAAAAATGAAAATGCCTTTATAGGCAAAATACATTTCAAATAGCAATTTTCTTCACTTCACTGTTTTTCTCTACAGGTACAAAATTTATATGCATCATGGAGTAACTTGCACAGTCCACATTAGGAATTTATTAACAATATTAAGCAGAAAAATATTGCCTCTCTGAAAAAAGTGTTTTGAATTTGCTCTTATAAAAATTCTCATTTTTTGCTCCATCATCATCCATCCATGCAAAAAAGGGTTAAATGTCTTCATTATATATGCATGCAGATGATTCCATTAGCCATATATGGTCTTCTCTGGGTGGCACCAGGTGAGATTTTGTGCTTACTCACATACACAAAATTCCAGTATTAGTGTGATTTGTAAAGTGAAATCACCTTATTCTGTGTGTACACCAGGGTTTATAATTCACATTTCTTTATTTAATTTGTTTATTTGTTTGTAGTGTGCTCACAGAAGTTAGCCATTTTATTCCCTATGTACATTTTCACATTAGAATCCATGCAAGCTTTGCAAATGGCCCCTGGTGTCAGGGCCCCACAGTGCCTTGGTCCCTGTGTCCTGTAAATGTTGCCTTTTTCCCCTGTTTCTTGTCTTTCCTCTGCCCTTGTCTGAATGTTAAGGCTGTCGGTGCTCTCAGCTGTTGCTTGTTTATTCTCTCTATATATTCCTGCGTCCTTTTCCTCTCCTTGGCCAGTTGTTTTATGTGTGTATTGTAGAGTATAGCCCTGGAGTGTAAACCTGTAGTGAGATCCCTTGTATTGACCCCCTCTGTCTAATATACTGAGCCCAGAATGTCACACCTGGAGCCTATGCTAGGTGGCGTGTAAGGCAGGGGACACCCTGGGCAGGGTACCTACTTAGAAAGTGATGTAACTTATCATGAGAAATGGTACCACGCGCCATGTTGTACATTAGCTTATTGCTTTTGTGAATGATTCTATTCTGGATTTTGCTCCAGAGAAACAGGTAGGGGACTGTTTTCACTTTAAATCTTTGTGATGTGACACAGTGTGTTTGTCTTGTTTTGTACAGGAAATGGTAGTGAGTCTAAGTGAACTCGCTAAAAATCACTTATTTTGTTTTGTGACGTTTAATTTGAATCCTGCCATTTTATTTCCAACATATTGTAAACATTATCCTGTAGTGGAACTCATTTTATAATGGATGAGCCAGTTTTGTGTAACAGAAATAAGATGCAGGTGTGGACAATTCCGTTAATGAGCTCACATGAGAAAGTCGAGGTAGAGAGCCACATCTACATGGGCCAAATCCTGGCACAGCACCCACAAAACAATAGTCAGCTGTAACCAAGTCACTAAAGCAGGACAATGGAGACAGAACCCCAGGGGCACAAACTGAGCACAACGGGCTTTATAGCTTTGCAATTGAAACTGTTCTGAAGAGCTGTCAGGGTTCCAAATTATTTGGCTTAGAAACACAAATGAACACCTCGTGCTAAAGTGGTTAAGCTTTCTTCACTGTTGGCTATTAGGGTCTTATAGTCAAACAGGTAGGCCATGTGTTAGCCATGATCCCCATCTGCTTTGGCCATGCACCGTGATGGGTGCTTTCTGCAATAGGATTTCTGTAACTTTACATTAAAAACACAACCTGTTTATTAGAGAAAAAGGAACAGTTAAAAATGTTGCTAGTAAAAACATCTAGCGTATGACATCAAGAGAATAATACGTACATTCACTGAGCAAGAAAACAATGTAATTGTTTAAAATCTATCTTCATTTTTCTTTACTGTTATTATTATTATAAAAAACACATAATAGACACAAAGTGGTGTTACACAGAATTGACGGTGGAGTGCTGTAGCTGTAGGCTGGTTTTTGGCTCATAATCACTTATGACTTGTAAGCAGTTTCTGATTCCATCCTCTTGAAATGCTGCGCTGAGCTGGAGTCAATGTTCCAGATATCATCACACAGATCACACAATCCCTGTACATCACTGGTTCTCTCAATCGCAGGATATTTGGTGACAATTTCCTTTCAGTGAGAACTGGTTGAGCATTCACATACCTTTTAGTTCTCCCCGAACAACATCATTCCAAGTCTGTGCGACACTGTAATTAGGATGTCAGCCAGACATCTATTTTCACTACAAAAAGGTTGTATAATTCCACATTAAAATGCAATTGCTACTATAGTGATTAAAAGGCAATTCACCAAAGTTTTTGTGGAGTCACAAGAATGACTTTTGGGGTTGTGGGCAGACTGGACTTTTCTAATCAAATTTTGAAAAAGATGGTAGAGGGGTGAGAGTGTGGGCGGATGAAGTTGTGATGAATTTGTAAAACAAGCTTGCAGATGATTTAGGTCTAGATGTACTATCAATTTCATATTTTGATTCAGTTCTAGATGTACTATCAATGTTAAAAGGAAACCTTCTTCAAACAGTGATACAATAAGACATCAACAGCATTTGAAAAGTCTATGATACTCCTGCAGGACAGTGGTCTGTCTTACACACCAAAAAACACAGATAGGCTGGCTAAGAAAAGCGCAGTAAAGTATACTCAATTAAGTAAGTACATTTAATTATAGAAAAGTATGCATGAGTCCATACTTAAATAATACACAAGTTGTGTTGTGTTGCAAGTTTGTATTGAATATCAGTGTATGAGATGACTGGATAGCATCATCGACACAGTAGACATGAGTTTGAGTAAACTCCAGCAGACAGTGGGGGACAGGAAGGCCTGGAGTGCTGTGGTCCATGGGGTCACAAAGAGTCGCACACGACTGAACAATACTAAATACTGGTATACTTAAACTGGGCAAAAATTGTGTCAAAGTTCAGCTTTAGGTATGTCAAATAACAATAATGTTGCAATACTGTATGTATTAATTCTATATATTAATAGTAGAATAAAAACGCATCTTGACATAATTATAAATACACTCTAACACTAACACTGTAAAGTATACTTAACTATAGTATGCTGTACTATAGTTTTATTGTGTTGTAAAGAAATTCGAATTGACAGAGAGATGAAATTTGAATGCAGCATACATGTATCATGTCTAATACATTTAGAGGAAAACATATACATTAAACACACTAAAATTATTTTTATTTCAACTAGTAAAACTTTAAAACAGCAAATCTAGATTTTTCAGGGCATAATATCTTAATATACAGGGGTTTGAAAAAAACAATGTTTTTCACATAATTATAAAAAATTGTGAAATTAAGCTCAGGTTTAAATCAGGTTTTAAACTGCATTGAAAAGAAAAATTTAAATCCAACTTTTGTGGTTACATTTGTCATTATTACACTTTCTCCTTATTGCAATCCACACATCTGATGCCAATGTTTGGAAATTCAGCTTTGACTGCATCTGAAAAAAACAAATATTTTCTCAAACATTTCTCAGAGAGTTTAATAATTATGCAAAAAGGTTAGTAAGACAACATTCTGAGCATTAATTACACATATCGCTGTATACATTACACCAAAGCAATTGTTAAAAATTATTAAAATAAATATTAATAACTAGTGGAAATTAAAAAATGAATTACTTTTAAAGTTACATAACTTCAAAATATGAAGACCCTTTAATGATAAAACTTCAAACGATTTGACTGCTGACGGATGCAGACAATAACAAAATGAGTGTATGAATTTAATTTTTTAATTATTATTATTATTATTTTTTGCAAGAAAAAGCTGACACAGGAATTTAACCAAACAATAAAACTGAATACTTTAATATTTTCACTTCCTCACACACATTTTATTAAAAAAAAGTTAAAATGGAACATAATGGATCTTTAATCACTTATCACCAAATGTCTCTTAAAACGTTGTCAAATTCAATCTGTTGCCCACAGAATAATGTAGACTTTTCAGAAGTAAAAAACCTTTTCACTGCAGTGTAAGTAATGGCATGTTACATAATGAAGAGACAAAAGTGCAGAGCCCTACACCCACACGCTATTGTTACATCAATACAATGTTATTTTAACACATGGGAAGAAAACAAATCTGCAAAATTCATTTAATATGTGGAGTTACATGAAAAAGTTTAACAAACATTTCTTGTAAGTGTTACCCAGCTTGTGGGGCGGATGATCTATCATAGCATCGTAAACACACATTATCCACCACTAGAGAAAACATTTTGTGTGTAATTTGGAGATAAAAGTTGGAGAGGATACAGAGGTTGCACAACCTTCATGATGTTTACCAAGAGATGGCTAAAGACTGCAATCAAAGTTTAGGATTATCCATCCATCCGTCCATCCATCCATCCATCCATCCATCTGTCCATCCAATTAGTACTGAACCACGTATCCTGTACAGGGTCACTGGAGACCTGGATTACATTTTAGGCAGCCTAGAGCAGAAAGCTGGGGATGCCCTGGACAGGACACCCTGGACAGGACACCCTGGACAGGACATCCTGGACAGGGCACTTGAACTATTACCCTCCTATTTATATCTGCATGTCAAAACAATAAACCCTGTGTTTGGTATTACTTTTAGGTTTATATTTCTTAAACTCAATTGTTAATATTTTGACCATAAACCAAATTGTACTTTTGGTAAACATGGTAACATGATTAAAATATTTTTATATTCTTGTAATTAACATAGCAAGCATGACTTGAACAGATAGTTAACATGCTTTGGACAAGTTATACAATGTCTTAGTAATAAATAAAAGATGTTACTGCTAGCATCTAATCGAATGCAGACTGCGACTGGCTGGGTGTTAGCAGTATGGGATGATTGGTCTCATATTGACATAATGTATGCATGACACATGGCAGGAATGTCCTAAGCACATTTTCACATTGGCCATCACTAAATTCCCCAATGATTTAATAAATTGCTTTGCACAGGATAGCAATTTTACACAGAAACATTTACCTTTCCAGTCTATAACAAGAATTGTAATAGTATGCAATAATTACAAGTTATAAGTAACTGAATGATGCAGATCCACAAAGAACTTAACTCTTTATCCATTTAGTACAATACAGAGAGTTTGGCACTGGGTTGAAACTCCCATAAGAAGTACTGGAGTTTCCAACACATGTACCAAGGTGGCAAGCAGCGTAAATCTGAGAGCAGCACTAGGGCTGGCTGACTAAACTAATATGCCCTGGCTGACTAAACTAATATGGGATGTAATCAAATAAAAATCTTGTTTAATTGAATGTATAAGAGACTCCATAATGTCAGTGACAAGAATGTTGGCATTTCAGTACATCAAAATTAAGACTAGGAGATTATATAAAGTGAAGTAGTATAAAGCTTTAAAAATTGAAACCTAAGGCAGAATGAAGACATTTTCTATCTAAATAAATTAACTTTAAGCTAACAAAACCTTTCTAACTCATTTTACTTCTATTTTATTGAAAACAGTAATCAGAAACAGTTCTTACCCCATAATTGCACAAAATACGTACTGTAGTTCAATGCTAGATGTTGGTGTACTTTTCCTATATTCTGATTAGATTTTTTCCCTTCTGGTAGGAATTAGCAGATGGCATCCAGCAACCCTACACCAGTAAGAGAAAGAAGAAAAAGAGAAAGTAAAAACACTCCGGTTTCATCTAACAAGAAAAAAAAAACCCTCTTGTTTCATCACCAAACAAACGTAATCAAAGCTGTAGAAAATAAATTATAAGGCATCTGTCTGATGTTTAAAACTCCTGGTTAACTGTACTCATGCCAGAGTCCAGCAGATGGCATTTGACAATGTGGCTGTTCGACCTTGTGGCAGATTCATCCCAGATGTCACTAACTGGTGCCAGCACTGTGCTAAACACAGGCTAGATTTGGCCTGTATGCTTTTGCTCTCTGGTTGATGATGCGTGTCTGTCTATAAACAATAAAAATGTAGTGTTAAATAATATAAAGTTTTGTTATTTACATTTTTAAGTTTAGCTGCACAATTACAGCACATTATCTTGAAGCAAAACATCTCATTTTTAAATTTAAAATTTCATGAGTAACTCACAGGATGTCTGACAACTAACAATATTTCATACGTGTATATTATGTTAAATCTTGAGTTTAATCTGCAAATTTTAACCCATAACTTTTAAGTATGTTGACTTGAAGCAGTTAATATCAAAATTTTAAAAAAATTGTAAGTCAGACTCATTTAATTGGTTTGGACATTTTACGGATGTATGTATTTTACACGTCAATTAAATTATTACAGATGGTCTAGCATTCTTTGTATTTAGATATTTCAAAAGATACAAAGGTTATATGGTGTTTCCTAAGAGCCCTTAATATTTGTGCTGTTCTGTGTTAAATAAATAAATAGATACTTAAAATTTGGTGTGCTGATATGATATCCATTCAGTGACTTATTTTGAGAATATTGTCACCCCATGCCCATTTCCACTCAAGTTGGGTGCATCTTAATACTAGGGTAAGAGGGTATTGCTGCCGTGAACACTCTTAACGATTTAATTTCGATAGGTTTACGTTGGAATACAAGGAGAAACTACAATAGTTAAACTCATTTTACAGCCATGAAGTCCAGCTGAAAATTCTGAGCAATTGCTAATGTCTACATTTGAGCTTGTTGGAGATTTGAACAGATTTTATATATTCATAGTTATGTAACACAAAAATTACACCATGCTTTTGGTTGTCCAACAATATTATATAACCTTCAAAAACAGCATCATTAGTTAATGCAATGCTAGATTGTAAATGCTACTTTTAACTAATTTGTATACAATAACACAGAACTTATGCTCATGTTAAATTATTTACAATGTCTTTCAAATGAAGAATCCAGTCCACTTCACTCACAAAGTACTTTACATGCAGTAAAATGTAAATTACATATAACAAAAGAATACAAGTAAAATGACGGTCTTAAATTATCATGTATATGAACATTTTTATGCAGGGGTACATTAGATATTCCTTTGGGGTGTGCATAGGTTCAGCTTGTTCATTCTTCTCTGGTATTATTTACCCATACTGTGTCTGCAGTCCAGGTATATCATTCAACATTTACTTGAAGATTTTTGAACATCTGTGTACTGATGCACACAAACAAACACCAAGTGGTAGGATATGGGAACTGCAAGCGCAGTAACAGTATATATATATATTTTTTTTTTATTATTTTTATTTTATAATTTTTTTTTTTGTATTGAATATTTTATTGCATGCACACCTGTATGACTTTCTGTCAGTTTGTCCTTTTTCATTTTAGTATGTGTTGTTTTTTCTTGACTTTGTAGAACTGCATTGTAAACACTCTTGGCTTCCAGAGTCTCCCTGTTGGGTGACTCTGTTAGAAATAAAAACAAAAATAGCAATTCTGATTTATTTGAACATTTAATTTTGAATGAGTTATTAATTTGTAACACCATTAAAACATCCAGAAATTACGCTTTTGTGTCTAACATGTCTAAGTAAAATGTCCACCATCAGATATATTGTATTGTACTATCAGTACTGGAATGTTCTCACTGTCTCCTCCTCGGTCTATAAAGCCAGACAGCGCAATGTCACCAATGACATGCCATGATATGTAGCCTCCAAGCTTTCGTCTACTTAGCCATGTCTTACGATGCTATATTTCAGTTATGTTTCTTTTCTTATATAGGCATGTTGCAGATTTGGCTGACTGCATTAAGATGTTTCTCAAAGCCAAGAAAAGAGCCGAAAATAATGGAAAGATTTATTTTTTTATCTGCAGGTGATTTCGTGTTCATTGGAACTTCCACTTTGTTACAGATTTCTAAAGCAACATTGTTAACACCACCATGACAATAGGCAATACTTGCAGTGTACACATATTGTATCTTTGGTAGAGGCACAGCTTCCACAAACATATTGACTATTATGGTATTATGGGTATTACAGGCATTATGTAGACTTTAGTTTTATTTGTACTGCATTTCCCAACATGATGCTGTGTACATTTTTCAGTGGAAGACACAGATAAGGAATACAAATAAAGGGCTTTAGCTAAGTGCATAACTAAAAAGTGCCATTCTGTTAAAACAGTACAAAATGAGGTCCTGAGAGACATCATTCGAGTTGCATCAGGAGATCTATTATATAACCTCTCAACAATAGAGACTTTATATGACAGTGAGAGGGCATGAGCATGCTGAAGAAAGCACTGCATGTTGCCTGTACAGGGGATTACTGGACATCTGTAAGCAAGGACAACTACCTTAATGTCAAAACACAATTTATTACTACAGTCATGTGCATTTACTGTGAGTAAAAATACAGTAGGTAGAGTAGGGAGATATTTATGTAAATATATTTATTTATTGTAATATCTAAAGGTATATTGATTGCTTGTTGTAAATGTGTTGCATGATATTTTATCTTTACAAAGTCTTAAAATTTTAAACAGCTTTGTATTAATTTTGTAATAATTGTAATGCCACAAAATGTTTTTTTTTTTTTTGCCATCAGCTATTGAAGAAGGTCAGGCAAGGCTTCTTGAGAACAGAACACAGATGTTTTTAGTTGCTGGAGAAGAGTGACTGGTAGGGTCCCTGTGCCTGGACTCCGGTGCCAGAGTGGGTGTATTAAAAGCCATGTGTTATGTTATTTAGGTGGTGATAGATTTTTTTTCATTCATTAGCATTTTTCCTTTGTTATTATGTTTGGGCCGTGTGCATTAGGTGGATCTTAGGGACAGTAAATGACAGGCATTTGGACCCATCTGGTGAAGTGGTCAGTTTTTACCATCTATCCACTGGCCACCCTGGCCATCCTCTAACAGTGTCCATTCTCATTTGCTGTCACTGAAGGACTGCTTGGACTTCAAACTTTTAGATTTCGGTATCTTATCAAGAGTTTAATTAGAGGTGCCTATTTATGCCTTAAAATCAATCAGTGAATATTTCACACAGCAGGTCTGTAGGCATTTGTTTTTCCTCTTTTAGTTTAACCACCATTTAGCCTACACTCCACTACTAAGCTTATATGTCTTTCCAAATTGCCCTTAGTGTATGACTGGTTGTGCTTGTGTGTGTGATTGTTCCCTGCAATGAGTTGGCACCTTGTTCAGAGTGTCCCGGGCCATGTGTACCAAGCTCCCTGGCATAGGAGGCTCCAGGCCCCCATGATCCTATACAGGATAAGCAGTATGGAAATTGGTTAGATGGACAGTTTATTCTTCTCTTGCTGCATCATTGGCCATCAGAAAGCCCTATACTAGACTTTCATTTTACATAGAACTTTGTCTCCAAGAAGAAATTAAAGATATATATGGAAATTGGATAGATGGACAGTTTATTCTCCTATATATATATATATATATATATATATATATAAAATAATGTACTTTTTCACGTGAAAGCAGAAATTTTCAGAGCACATGCAGTCTGTCCAAACCTGTGGTACAGATTGCAATTCTGAAAATCATGCAAGGGTATCAGTGCCCATGTGTGAAAAAGTTTATAAAAACTTTATAAAAGTTTTAAAAGATTATCAGAAATTATGAAATGCTGGGTGATATGAAGTATACCAAGAAAAAGGAAAATGTATGAAAAAACCCAGGTGTGCAGCGATAAAAATCCTCTCTCATTCCTGCATGGGACCTATATGAAAGTTATTGAAAAGCCATGGGGAAAGAGCAATAAATAAAAATATCAGTGTTTACTTTTTAAACAAAAAATGGACATGTCAGTGACTTTAAACAAAGCATTGATATAGCGGGTATTATTTTAATTTAAATTTTTCTTTCACTAAAATCTGTTTAGTTTGTGTGCTTGTTTTAAATTATTCTTTCTGCTGGCTTCTTTTTTTTTTATTCCCCCCCCCCGGGGATTGGTTGGTTTGGCCGCGCTGATAGTTGCGTCACAGGGTCTCTTTCCCTCAGTCTATAGTGTGACCGGCTGAGGAGAGAGAGTGCAGAGACGGGCAGGTAT
>JABJVR010049306.1:0-22246 GCA_025773905.1 Chitala chitala | reverse complement strand
CCCCTTTTTTTTTTTTTTTTTTTGACCATACTGACTGAAGAGAGAAATGCTTGTGCTTCCCCACCAAACTCATTCAACATAAAGCGGAATGGATTCTTCTAGCAGGTGAAGGCATAATTGTGAGAACAGCAGTCTCCATTGACTTATGTTCATTTTCTAATCATTAATTCTAATTCTGGCAAATTGAAAATGCACTGTGGTGCAATAATTACTGTAGTTAAAGTTGTACTAGTTATTTTTTGTTGTGCACCTATATTTCTCCATTTTACTTGTTTTACACCAGCCCTGTAGTTCAGAGGATAAAAAAAACAGCAGAAACTGGAACCATAGAAAGGAACCACATTTATCCTGTGCTCCAGTAAATCTCACACTGCACCTAACTCATATTTCACACTGTGTTGACATTTGAAAATGTTTTTTTTTGTGCTTTAATTGGGTCATGCGGGCATAAAGGTGAAGTAGTTTCTTGGCCAGGCTTTCATCTGGCCAGCACAGGAAACTACTCAGGCTTTTATCAGATCCGACCCATGAAGCCAGTCCCACCGGGGGACCTGAATGTGGATGGAGCAATCAAAGCCAGAGGGCTGACAGGCCCCAAAAGTGTCAGCTGCTTTTCTTTTTCTTTTTTCCTCCACGTCAGGTTTTCTCTTGAAGCCTGCTTCTGTTCACCTGCATGCCGCATTCTATGCAAATTTTTTGACCAGGCAAGTAATTGCGGTACAAAGCACAGCGCGCGTCCACCATGGAAACAAGGCCTGAACTTCAGCCTTCAGGACCCCTTGGTTTTCCTCATTTATCTCATTTTCAACACGTGTTCCCCTGTGACAAAATTAAGTGAATGAAGGCATCACAAGAGTAGTTTGCAATCAGCAGCTCACCACAGTTTTCATAAATGTGCCATAATATCTTTAAAATCAAAACTTTCTAAACCAAATGGAACAGAAATATCCTCTCCCATACTGAACGTACACAACACATTGCTTGCAGTAGGCTACTAAACCAGGATGGAGGGGTGAGATTCTGGTTTGTACCAGACAAACTAACACTGCTTTCGTTGCTAAAGGTGCTGGTGGGAGGTGTTCCACTTCAGGTCTACTAACAGCTGACACAGGCGTCCCTCACTTGACAGATGATTATGCAAAAAAAAAATTAAAAATTCAGTGTTTGTGTCTTCATTACAATTTGAATGCAATTTTGCAATGCACTGAAAAAGGGGAAATGTGCAAATATAGGAAATGAACATAAGGAAATGCAAAGCACAACAAACTGCAGTCTTACAATGTATGGAGCTGTACCCCCCGAGAGCTTCCAGCTCCTCTGTCGAGCTGTCAGACAGCTCCAGGTTAGCCATTAGCACATGGCTGCTAAAAGGTACCTCCCCCTGTGAGCACTTCATTACCTCTCATTTGCAAATAGTTTTATTATTTCTCATGTTAACTGTTAGCCAACAGATTTTTATTTATTCTGAGAATCTTTTTCAATTCCTTTTATAGTATTTTTAATGTTTGGTCAGGTTTTTGTTATTTTTACAGCTTGTTAAAAAAGGCAAATCACTGTAATTTGTATATTGTAATATTTTTTTGTATTTTTGGTTATATATAGCTAATTGGATGGTGTAGTGGTGATTTGGGGAAATCACAGGTATTACCAAGTAGAAAATAATTTGAAAATAAAATGAAGAAAAGGGAAAAAGAACAGAGCACATTAATTAAGTAAGGAAAGTTTCTAGATTTTCTAGATGGAGGACATTACAAGCTTCCTTCTTTAATCTCAACCTCGTTTTTAGTGGTGTTTCAAGAAGGTGACACCCCCCGCCCCCCAGTTGTTGATTCCTGTGTATTGATTTTGTGTCTAAACAAGTTTGAATCAGTGTGTACCTGAGATAGAACTGAGCTGCCCAGTGAGCTTTCAAAATCCTGCTTCCTTTCATGTGGTCATGTTGATAGTGAGACAACATTGAGAGTTGAGCAGATGGTTGGGGGGGGGGGGGGGGTTTACCCACACCGAAGACCGATGTACTACGATATAGTTCTTCTTTTGTCGGCTTCAGCTAAGCAGAACCCAGCTCCAGCCATCCCGGCCCGGCAGCACCAGATTGCCATGAATCGACAGCAGCGTTACTTTCGTATCCCGTTCGTCCGGCCTGGTGACCAGTACAAAGATCCGCAGGCCAAGAAGAAGGGCTGGTGGTACGCCCACTTTGACGGGCCTTGGATCGCCCGCCAGATGGAGCTTCACCCAGACAAGCAGCCCATCCTGCTTGTGGCAGGTCTGTATCCTCTGGCCCTGTGCTCACTGCACACTGCCATGGCTATCCCTTTGCCTGCCTGTCTGAGAAGTTTCACTCCTTTTCTAGCCTACCTTCCTCTTCTTCCACTCAGGATTGTTCCCTATGTAGGCTTTTTTTTTCTTTATCCAAGATTCCCTAATTTTCACTGATCCTGAATTTGTCAGTAGTGAATATTGTTTAAAATGTTATGTAAATGACAGCTTCTTTGGCAGGCACTGTAGCTGACTGACTTGCTGCAAGTTGAACTTTCATCTCGCCTGAGCAGACAGTGGCCTGCTTAGTGGAGTAGAAATACCCGCTCTCTCCACAGCCGCAGAAATGCCCCATTCAGCCCCCTGGGGTTGTTAGTGCCGTTCAGAGCCAGCCGAACACATATAGAAATGCTGAAAGCCCAATCAGGAGCTCGGCATGAAGTGAAATTGTGGTCAGGGCATGATTTTTTCAATATGAGGTTATATGTTAAACTCCTGTGATCCGTCAAAGTCCCACAAAAAGGCAGCGCAGTGCCTGGTTCCAGGTACAGCTGGTCTTTCTCAGGCTCTGCATACATTCCAGCAAGTCCACTCTGCACACCCCGAGTATGTGTTTCTCACTTCACTCTCAGATCTCGTCTCTCTCTCTGTGGCCAACTGACGTCACATGGTCGTGAACAAATCTCAGAAGACTGGAAAGTAGGTGTTAAAGTAGGAAAAAAAAACAGTGGGGTTGAGTAGCATTTTCAGATGACATGGCTCTGAACTTTGTGATCATTTTAGAACCTGAAGGAAAAGGAAAGATGAAGTGATATTTACAGTTGCTGCGCTCTGTGTGTCCAAGACTAAAAACCATAACACAGCAAAAATAAAAAAATAAAAAAAATCTGTTCTGTATTTTTGTACATTTCAGACATCATTTGTACTTTTGTAGTGTTTTGTTTGGATCTAAAAAAAATGAAAGGTATATTTCTATAAGGTCTCAATAGTGCTTTTGTGTTTTTTGGGATTCATATACTGATTCTCTGGAAATGTTCCAGTGACGTATAAAATCTGAAAATGCCAAGATTTGAATATCTGTCCATCTTGTTTTGAATTAATTATGAATGATAAGTACTTCAAAATATTTCAAAGACAAAATTTACCAAGTTTCTGCTCAACTTTAGTCGGTTGTTTGTCCTGCCCAACCCATGACTGTTTGCCCCCCCCCACAGGGAAGGATGACATGGAGATGTGTGAACTGAGCCTGGAGGAGACGGGCCTTACCCGGAAGCGGGGCGCTGAGATCCTGCCCCGGCAGTTTGAGGAGATCTGGGAGCGGTGCGGGGGGGTCCAGTACCTGCGCAGTGCCATTGAGAACCGGCTGGCCCGGCCCACATACGCCACCGCCATGCTGCAGAGCCAGCTCAAGTAGGCCGCGGACTCTCATGGGCACGGCAGGGAGGTAGCCGGGCCGGGCCGGGCCAGGCCAGGCTGGACTTACTGTCAGATCTTAGGGACATTCTCCCTACAACCACGAGGGCATTGACACACATTTGATGAGGAGCACACTGATTTAAAAAGAAATGGACTGATTTTTTAATTATTATTGTTATAATTATAGCTGCTTTTTTTCCTTATTTTTATCTTTGTGTTTTTTTTTTTTTAGCTTTGCAGTGATTCAATGCTGAGAATCCAGTGAATTAGATGGCAGGCTTTTTTCATTTTTCCGGTGAAATCTTTATTTTTCCTGCAGTTTTAACTGTTAGGCCTTAAAAATGACTTGTGCAGTTGGAGATATCGCTAACGGCAACACTTTGAAAGCTGCTCTTTAAAAACCATTTGTAAGGAATGAAACTCACTTTGAGTCTTTGATAGAATATATTGATTATGAAAATATTCTAATAGGTTTACTGTTATTAGTAATTTAAAGATATTTTTTTTTCCCTCAGAGGAACTTTGCCTTTATTATTGGACTTTAACAATGGGCTTTTTTGTCTCAATCATTTGTTTCCATGGCTAGGTACATACTGAGGATTTACAGTTTGTATTTTTTTGGGCTTTTTTTTTTTTTTACATAAATGGGGAGGGAGGGGTATTGCGACTTAATTTAACCTGGGGTGTAGATATGTGCAATGGTTGTTTGTTTTTTTTCATCAGCACTTCTAATATTGACCACACACCTCCTAAAGTCTAGCCCCTTTGGTCAGTGTACACACATATACATAGAAACATCATGCACACACTGCTCTGAAATACCTGTCACAGCATTAAACCTCACTGAGTCTTTCAGCTTCTGAGGGAAAAATTGATATGCATTTACCTGGCTTTTGGTTCTGTTGTCATTGTTCCTTTTCCATTTTGTAACGTTAATATAATGAGAGGTACAATCCCCTCATCACACTTGATATTCCCACAACAGTGCCAAGGTCTGTCTGGTGTGTTGGGTACAAAAGACTTAGTCCTCTTGGATTCATAGAATTATGTGATTTACAGACAAAGGTGAAGCACACAATGGCTGCATAATAAGCAATAATTAACTTATGAGGTAAAACCCTAGTGTATATCATATGGTGATATGTATGAAAAATAAAACAGATTGAAAGAATGCAATAAAAAACATAACCTTGTAAAAAAAACAAAAAAAAAAAAAGGACAGGGAGACAGTCATTCACAGGGACCAAAGGTGGTCTGCAGGTTTCTCACAGATTATATGTGTGTGATGAGGATTTTTTTAAGTGTGTAGTCAGATCGCATTCCCAACAAAATAATATTTGTATGACTCTTTTTAAATCATTTCAGCAGAGTCAATATAGTTCCTATATGTATACTAAGAGAAAGTTGCTGTATGAATTTTGAGGGTTGCTACATTTTATAATGAGTTGACGTCAAAAGACCAAAGCTGGTCATAACATGCGTCCTTTCAGTTTGTAGAAATACAAGTGTCACCTGGGCCTTTTTCAGACCAGTGACACTCCTTAATACTTCAGCTGATGTGAAACAACTGAGGTGATCTACTGCTAAGAAGCACCACTGCTAGTGGAGGGAAGTGCCTGTTTTTTCCTCCCTCGCTCAAGGGAGCCTGGCTCTGACTGTTTGACTGCTTCATTTGCCACGAGGCACGCCGGTGCCTTTGTCTCACGGTGCACACACAGGGCTCCTACTCTGCTGAATACACACAGGGAATCTGTCCTCCATGTCACCTCCCTATCCAGGCACTATTTATTTATTAATGGCTGAAGCATTGGCAAACCCATTACAGCTGGTTTCTTCACTGGCTTCCCTACAATGTACACTGACATTAAGTTGATTTAGACGACGGCCCCTTCCAATCATTCACCAAATTCTCTATTTTTGGCAATACTTTTTCTAATGCTGATTTTCTAACGAATGTACTACGGTGTTAAAAAAAAAAAAAAAAAAAAAATGAAATAAACACATTCCATGGTTAACCCCAAATGACATTTCTGTTTTTGCCCTTGAGATATACACCTTTTATAGCATTTTGCAAAAGCAAGCGGTTATAGCAGATTAATGCAAAACACTTTTTTTTGTAGGACAATGTTTCTTTAATCTGTTTCACAGCTGATGGCAAAATAGAAAAAAAATGTTCTACTTTTGTTATATATTTGTAACATCCTTAGCAGTTTTAGTATTGACCATTTTTTGTATGTTTTCTAAAGCTACATGCACATTAGAATCACTGCTTTCAAGCAGAGACTGACTAGTGTACTCTAGCTAAAAACAAAAAAAAATTTTGAAAAAGTTGTTTTTCACTATATTGATAAACACACCAAGAAATATTAGCACAGTGTCTACAGAAGGCCTGTCATTCATCTTGCTACAGATATTTACCAGTCCAAAACTGAACCTCCACTACTGAAAAACTACAAAATTAGGTAAACGGCACACTTTTTACATTCAAATTTTTAGACGGTAGTTTAATAAAGACAATTCATTTGCAGCTCAATAATATGGTCTCTCCTTACGATGCGTCGTGCGAGTTCTCGCATAAACACCTCATTGTGAGGAAACAAAGAGACACCTGTGAGAAATGCATTCCAAGCGAGCGCCACACACCTGTCTAACATCTCGAGCGCTGGAGAGCGCACAGACACTACAATCAGCAGTCCTCCTCATGTAAGTGTGAGGTTCTGGATTATGGAAAGAGCCACGGAGCGATTTCCATCTCTCCATCGCTCCATCTCTCCACTCGACATTCATACTTTTTCTCCGTCCAGGTGTTATTGCAGTCCTTGGCTGTTGTGGAGCATCTACATTTAACTGCCATCAAAGTGGACACTTGCAGAGACTAAAAAGAGACGCGCAGCTGGTCTACATGCATTCAGGAGAAGAAGGAGGGAGGTACAGAGCCACCTCTGTAGAGCACACACTGAGGTGTGTCGCTGAGTTCCACCATCGTGAGGTGGATCATTTTGCAGCTGCTGAAATTTGACGTCCTTCGTGAGCAGAAGTACGGTGTTTGTTCTGTAATTGCCATGTCTGTGGAGTAGAGAGGGGGCGGATACAGTGGCCATTTTTATTCCTTTCTGAAAATGTCAGTGTGTTAAAATCCTCTCATTACTCACCAACGAATGCAAAACATCTCAAATGACATTTGTTTTGTTAATGGAAATTATTTTCGGTTTCATTTGACGTCCATGGCATTACTTCTGACTTGCGCATAATGTGGGTGTGATATTGCCGTTTTTTAATTCCATCATTATCTTACATTTCATGTTTATTGATGTGAGGGTTTTAATATAATGCAGTCATTCGTAATAAGATTTAGGTTTAATGAAGTTACCACTGGATTGGTGTATATTTTGAAATAAATTTACAAATGCACACTAGATTAAGGTACATAAAAAGTGTAAAACAAATACTAGATTAGTATGGATTCTATTCACCTACTATAGCGTTACCTGTGTTCAGTAAACAAGATTTTCCTTAAACAGAATTTGGTACAATATATTTTAAAACTACATACTGTATATATTTATATTCATACAACATACCATTTATGTTTAAGTTTTTGTAGTTATACAAGCAGATGTTTCATGCCAATGTAAGAAAACTGAAATTTCACAAACTGGACCTTATTCAAATTTGCAGTGACACAAAATGCAGAGGTCACAAAGCTGAAAATGAGCATAGCCACGGCCATCTTACTTGTTTAATGAAGCAAACCTTGTACGCTGTTTACTTTTAAATTTGAGAAGCTTGTACTCTGGACAAACACTATGTAAAAGCCCCTCGCCCCTTCCTGCTGGGACACGTTCAGTTACCACAGTTCAGGCAAAGTACAGAAGGTAGACCAATTCTCTGAAGATTTAGCAAAATTTAATGAGTAATTCATTAACTTAGCTCAATAAAATAACGTAACAATGAAAAACCATGTAGACTCTACAAAAAAAAAAGACCAATAATGGTTGTTGCACATATTTTCCGTTTAACACTGCACTTGAAGTTATAGTTATATGCTGTTATTCACCATATTATCGAAGTATTGAGGCATTAAAGGATTCTAATGCTACAATACAATCACAGAAAAAAAATTCAAGAGTTGTATGAATTAATTTTTACCTCATTATTTTGTGTGCAGCAATGAGATCCCTGGATTTTGAATGTTAACTTGTCAGGCTTCGTACAGTGTACTCAACCAAATCCCTGTAAGAATATAAAATGCATCAGGAAGAATTTGAGAAACATAAGTTTTTTTTTCTTGAACATTATATTCAAAATACAAAGTTATTTAGTATCAGTGTTGGTTTTAGGCCATTGATCTGCATTGCTATTCGGTGAATGGCTGTCTCACAAATTTCCACCAGTGCCATTTAAAATGAACTTTGGTTCATTACAATTTTCAGCTGATCATGGCACACAGTTGAACCTGCATAAAAAACAATAATGCTGAAGGCTACTGAAGTAATGAAATAATTTAACTCAAAATATGACACATTTATTAGTCAGAAATGGCAAATAGATTTCGAATGTCATTGGGCCGAGAAGTGTGAAAATTGCTGTCGCAGGCAGTTTCTGCCCTACAAAAATCGTGTTTTTTGTTTCCTGGGGTGGAGGGGCGCGCCGTATCGTTCTGCGCGTGTTAGGGCGCGGCGTATCATACTGCGTGCGTTGGGGCAAAAAAAAGCAGCATCAAGCAGCAGTGAAACTCACCCATAAGTACACACAACCCATCAGTAAATATCCAATGTTTTTGTCTGGAAGCATGTTCAAGATGACGAAGGTCAGCACACAAACTCAAAACATGGGGTTTTTAACTAAACAAAAGAGGATTCTGTTCATGTTGGCAAAAATGTGTTTCGCTTGTAACAACAGCACTGATGAAAGCAAAGAAATGATTTTTGCCACCCTTGGCACATAGTAGTCCTTAGAGAAACTAGACACAGGAGCTGTGCTCTCTTGGCACCTCCATAACCAGATGTGCTTTTTCAACATCTAATGTGCGGCTCCCTCTGCACACACAGAGGTACCATCGCTGACCCTTGAGCAGGACTGAAAGGCAGATACTCATTATTCGGAATATTGGGCTTACTCTAATGACGCTCTTCAATGTTCAGTGACCTTACAATTGTTTGTTTTTAAAAAAAAAAAGCTGCAATAACTACACTAACAATTTACTGTTGAAGATGAAGGATGCAGTACAGGATACAGTGATACAGTGAAGGGTGTTCCACACATCATAGGAAAGAAAACATTTTTCATTTGACAACTTTATGTGGAAAGACCTACTAAAATGTAAGCCATATCATTTATGGTGTGTACACATTAGCTGTATATGACTATCAGGGAACTTAGGACCATATAACACACAGTGAGAAACCTGTCACAGCAGGCTCTGATGAATAATAGATCTACAATTAGTGAAGGCAGCTTGCTGCATTGTGTTCCTAGATATAGGTGGACTGGTAATCTGTAAAATACACAATAACAGGGCTAGATTGGTGATCTGACGTACGAGGCATTTTCCCAGTGGTCCAATGCACTTTGGGCTGATACAATGTATTATTATTATTATTATTATTGTTATTGTTATTATTATTATTATTATTATTATTATTACATGGATTATTTCTGGATTGTAGTGGTGGGCCACCTGGACCAAAAATGCCAGGTCTTGTTTTTTTGTTCCAGTCCAGCCCTTTCCTCAGACATTGCAATGTTTGCCCACATGATTTAGAAGAGTGCAGAGAGAGCAATGGGAGTGATATGCAGTCCAGTCAGTTGGTGGTTCATCGTCTTTCACAGTCAGATGAGGTGATTGTGACTCATTCCAACTCAGAGGTGACAGACATAGCTAATGGCCAATAACTGTAAACCTCTTCTTGTGGCTGACATTAACACACAAACTGCCTGAGAAGACACGGAAGAACATAGCAGCCGGCCTGAGGTGGTGTCTTGGTACCTGCATGTGGCTCCATGGCCTGGGATGATCTCACATTGCCCCCCATTGGGACAGTAGCCAGGCTGAAGGGTGCAGATGCTCTGACAAGGCAGGCCGTCCACCGTCATATAGCCTGGGTCACAGAGGCACTGTGCCTCCTTGGTCCATCTGTTTACCACACACTGGGAGAACTCGTTACACGCCAGAAACTTGCAGGGATCTGCTTGGTCAGCTGATGAGGAAGGGGTGGGGGGTGCAGCATTAGTATTAATGAGATTCAGTCTAACTGCCTCGCCCATTACCCATCCTTTGGCAGCCATCCCATCTATCACCAGAGGAGAATGGTTTTCAAAGATCTTTGACTGATTTTTAATGAGGCTCTTCAGATTAGTATATATGGTTATTTAATAAAGCGATCTACCAATGACATAGTGGGCATCAGAGGAGTGTGGACCAGTAGACCAGCGCTTCCCCAAAATCGCAACATCAGAGAATTTACAGATGTCTTTCTCCTAGTAAGCAAACAAATTTGCAGGCTAATATGAATAGATGCAAAACAGTAAATCTAATATAAATGGCACAGGTCTTCATGCTGCCTATTGCGTCCACCTGAAGAACAGACAAGATGAGCTTGACTTCCTTACCAGGCTCTACGTCCAAAGACTGGCTGTCAATCTCGATGTCCAGCTGCTTGGAGGCTGCATTGCAGAAGTCTTCGAGCACACAGTGCACGGCCTGCGTCACGTTGTACGGCACCGACCGGGCAAATTTCATCTTGCTGTTCACCACGATGCTGCCATTTCTGAAGTTGAGGATCTCCAGCTGCTTGAATCCTGTCAGGTTAGACTGAAGGTATGGAAGCAGCTGGAAAACAATAAAGAAAAAAGGCCACAGGTAAGCTCGCTGTAATAGGCATGTAAACCCACGTATGCCTGGTGTGTGGGATACTCCTTACTGCATAACCATTCATAAACACCGTTGTGCCACACTGCAGGATTTAGTGATGGATGAAAAGGCACTATTTCATGATAAGTTTTTGTACCCTGTCTAAGCTGTAGTTTAATGGATTTTCATTTCATTGAAAGAAAGTCAGGGCATGAACCTAAACATATTAAAAATCCCATGTTTGTGGGAAATTATAGGCCATGCATCAGTCAGGTAATAATGATGTTGCTTTTGATTTTAACTCTGGTTCAAAGGTGATAATACTGTACATGTATTAGTATGACCATGCACAGGAATGTAGTCATATAATGAGTTTGATCTTAAAAATAAATGCAGGCACACTGCAAACGCAGTGTGCCTCGTGGACATTAATGTAGCCTATTTCATTAAAAGGCACTCGCCTGTTATGTCTTTAATACAGCTAAAGAAAACTGAAAGGGCTTTTACTAAGACTCAAAAACACAATACAGAGAAAAAGCCTCAGAATGATAGTCACTCTTAGGCTGAAGGGGGCCATTAGAAGACCTGTTCATTATAGGCTGAAACACATTACATAACATGTTAAATGTGAAAAATCACATAGTGCAGTGAATTCCTTCATTTGCACTCATACCTAAACAACCAGGCAGCAGGCCTTAAAGGGTTTTCTCTGCAATTTTTGCCTGGTTTGTGCGTCTCCTTGTTCTGTTTCAGACTGAGCTCTTAAGAATTGATCGAATTATCTTTGCCACTTCCTTAATGGTTTAGCTGCTCAGCCATGCAAATAACTCCAATTAAGCTACTGTAGGGTAAGTAAATTTCAAATTAACTCATTTACAACTTGGCTCCGGTAAAATTATACACATGAGAAAGGTACGGCCAGAGAGACGATGACTGAGAAACACAAGTGGAAACGATCCAGAGAATTTTTGGTTGTCTATTAGCAATGAAAAAATACACTACTGCAGTCTACCTAACCTGTATTATAATCTGTCTGTATGTGTTTATAGATGAAAAATATATACAGACAAGTGACAAATGAAAGGAAAATCCAACATAAATGAATTGTTGACGGACTGTTCTTGCTGACAGTCTGCACTTCCATTCTCAGCCACCTGAGGAAGAGTTGCTCTTCTGTGTTTCCTTACACATCTCACTAACTGTACAAGCATCACGGTCATCAAATGTGTGCTGTCCACCATGTTTGACTTTTTACTGATGTCTTTCCCATAGATCTAAATGCAGATGTTAGTCATCGTTCCAGTTGAAACACAAGCCAGCTGAGCAGTTTTAGTGACTAAAGCTCCTGCAATCAACCCTCTGTCAAAGTCAATTGGATCTTTTCCTTTTGCCAACTTGATCAAAATCAGAATCAACTGGGTCTGCTGAGCATATTTACACATCCCACAGAGCATGACTGGGTGCTCATTGCTCAGTTGTACCATGCAGTGCACCTGTGTGGAAGCATCTGCATTCATTATGTTTCTCCTGTCATTTATTCAGGTTTTTCCATTTAATTTTAATGTACTACCACATAAAGTATCTGTTTCATGGCATTAACTGCTGGCTTGTGGCATCAACAGTTATAATAAATTCTCCTAGACTTTCTAACATCACTCTACTAGAGATAAAAGAATAACACCAAGGAGAGGCTCGCTGCCCAAAGTCATATCTCAGATTTTTCTCATGAGAAATATATTTTAAATATGACTGAGAATACAGTTAGATAAGAAAAAGCAGACTGTTCTAAATGGCTGTGGTTTCATGTTATCTCCTGTCTAAGTATCTCTGGACATCTTCAGGGAAGCAAACCAAAACATGCCCACTCATTCTTGTTCAAGCCCACACTAATCATATATCTGAAACACCATTACTTTTCATGACTTGAATAAATGTGGGATTCTCACACTCTCTCCTACTCTCTGCATAATCAGACTATTTTATGCTTCAGTTATCCCTCCATACATCAGCTAACCTCTTCATCCTTTTGCAGGGTAACGGGTGGCCTGGAGCCTATCCCAGGCAGCCTATCCCAGGCAGCCTAGGGCGCAAGGCTTTGAGGACTGAATGTGAAAATCAAATTGCACATTAAAACTGGATTCAGAAGAAATCCAGTCAATAATATGTCATATTTATTTATTTTTTGGTCAATTTGAAGAACGAACATTAAAAAAACAATTTCTTTCTGCAAAGAATCCTTACTCCACCTAACAGGAAAACTGAATGAAAACAAGATTAGAAAAAGTCTGCAGATGTTTTTCTGAAACATAAACACAATTACTCAAAACTGAGCAGCAAATGTTTTCCCTGTAACCCATTTTCGAATAAAAGATCAAAATAAAAAGTCCCACCCACTTAGTTAAAAAAAGAAAGTAACAGCACAGAATTTGTAGAATTTGTAGTCTCAGGACAGACAGGACACTTATGCATTCATAAAAGCACAACTTGGACAGAGAGCCAAAGTTCATCTGAACAGTGAACTGCAGCAAAAACATTAGCTTTTTTCCCCACGTTTCTTGCCAAATTAGCAGACTCTTGTCTACAGCCATTTCTCAGCAGATGCCCTGTAAGCCAGTCCAGTTTAATAAATGCTCCGTAGGGAGGCACTCATGAGGTGCTTAACAGTACATTCATTTTTAATTTCCAGTGGGGGACACTGTAAATGCTGCACTACGTATAAATGTACACACTCAGCAATCCCATTTTCTGTGCAAGTTGTGTGGTTTGAAATCTTACAGCCTACAGGCCACAGTGTGGCGTGTTCTCAGCTGCCTCAGAGCATAAATAACTCTCACTTGAGAGTCTGGGGAAGTCAGAGAACTTTGCGTCCCTGATGTCAGAGTAGGGTTTCTTTTTCTAAGTGCACAAAAAAATCATTCAGCTAAAGTTGTGATTGTACAAATACAAATACGTGAAATGACTTCAGGTTTGTCAGATTCCTGAACGTTCACCTGATATTGTTATTAAACTTAAATCAAAAGTCAAGACAGACTACTGTAACAAAGAGCTTAGTAGGAAACTAAGTATAGTGCGATGTCCAGAAAAGCACCTTCACCTACCAGGTTGAGAAAGGTGTTCTCCAGTGCTTTGTACTCTGCAGAGCTCTTGTTGAACAGGTCGTCTGAAAAGTTCATGTTTGTCACTCTCAGGCTAAAGAACACAACCAGCTCCTTGCCTTTGCTGGCCATGGTCATGGAAGGGGTTGTGAGGTACTTGAGTGGGGGGGCTGAAGTGGTCTCCAGGGGAACCCCACTGCCGTACTCTGGCAGCTCTGCGGTCTCCACACTCTCCCCAGTCGTCTCGCCTTTCACGTCCGCTTTGATAAGCATGTCATTCTCCAGCGTTTCAGGGGCCTCCGTCTGATCTGCAACACCTGTCTCATCTTCATCTTCGTGCACTGTCACCTCTTCATTGTGTGGAAAAAACAATATGTATTAGAAGTATATTACTATTTCAGCAGTACCTGTTTAACCAACTTTTTCTTTAGCAGCCACTATAGTACAGTGTGCAGTATAATGTAGTAGATAGTACACTGATAATGTAATAAACATTGGATTTTAAACATCAAAGACTTTACTCACACGATCTTCACAAACCATGTTACTCTGTTTAAACCTACGTTTAAAAATTAACAGAGTTTGTAACACTCTTCTGGATAAAAAATATAGGATGGAGTTAGTGGTACCTGCTTTTCAATATTCATCCAAGTAAATTAAGTAACTGCATTTACATTTACGGTACTCATATTTTCTGCATCACTGTTAAGTGTGCACAGATTCTGAGTTACAATCGTAATTAAATATGACACATCAGAGATACTACTGATGAATTCAGTAAAAGTGTGAGCCTTTGATTTTTATTCATTTTGCAAAAGATTGTGTTGTGATATTGCTCACAATGAAGTGGTTTGTGCATATGCACTACAAAAACTGATAAATGGCACGTAACTGTTTAGAACACTCTAAATATGGAACAGATGATCATCATCTGTAACTGGCTAGACTGGGATTATTAGGTCTGACACTGCTGCTCACTCTATCAGGGATATTTGCAGGTTTTAATTACATAAAATTGCAGTCTCACTGCATGCTGTCTGTTCTGATTTAGGCATTAAAGCCACTTAATTATTATGCATTTTTCAACCAATGTGCTTGTTTATGGATTCAAGGTCACCCCTTTAAAACTTTCTTTCACAAAAACTGCAGTGACGGTCTGGTCTTCTCTTTTCTCTACCTGTTTCTGTCTGACGTTTCCCAGCATCGTCCTCAGGCTCCACAGCTATTTCCATAGTAACTACCATTCCCTCTGTTGGTTGGACATTTTCAGAGGTATCCACTGGTTGCAGGTCGTCTGTGCTGTCATCCTCATGGTCAAGGTCGCCTGTGTGGGGTCCTTCAGGTTGCAGGTTGTCACTTGTATCTTCAGCACTTGTGTCTTCCTCATCTTCCTTAGGCTCCTTACCTGGTTGCAGTGTCGACAGTCCTTTGATGACAATAAGAACCTGATCAGTGGACTGTCACCAGCCAGAGACTGTGAGACATTCTGGGACAACAGTACAATCAAAATTGCCTGGGTCACTGCAGCCTTACTGACTGGGCCTACAGTGGGCGCTCACCATTGCCGTCTTTACTGGACTCTATTTCATGAGTAATAATGAGCTCTTCATCTTCTGGTTTGCTGATTGGCAGTGCCGTTGTGACACGGTACGTTCTGGTTGGTTCTTGCTCCTCCATGGCCAAATCAATCACAGTGGTGACCTCCTTTGTCTCCTTTGTGTCTTCAGCTTCCTCTGGAGCAAGAGGAATAACCTCTCTAGTCTCTTCCATCGTAACTGTGGGCTCTCCGGCAGACTCTGTCAAGTCATTTTGGGAGTCTGACTCTCGTTGCTGTAACTGTAAGTCATGTGAAAGCTATGAATATTTCCCCATGTCATCTGAAAGTTTTTCAAAATATCAATGTAAACCAAAGAATCGAAAATAGCATTCTGTGTTTTGGTGAGAAACTGTAAGAAAAATTTAAGTAACTTACCACATCACTTTTTTCTTCTGAACTTTCTGAAGTTGTGGTTGGGGTTGGTGGTGTTACTTTATAAGCCATAAGAAAACATCATGCAAAATACCAGTACAACTGTTATATTTTCTACAAGTTAACAAGTCAGACAGGTACAATTAAAAAACAATTAAAATTGTCTTCAAAAACATGTGAAGTCCTACATTTCAAAATCCTACACAGTTCTGCTTTCATTTGTTTTTAAGACTGTGCTAAAATTTGTATGCAAACTTTTGTGTTAAACCATTTGAGTCTTCAGATGTGATTATTTTAGGATGGGTTGATGGTTTCTGAGGGAATTTCAAGACTGAGTGTTTACCGTTTTCCTCTCTCTCTCTCGGCTGGTAGTTAATGACTGCCTCTGTTATAGCTGTCTAAGAACCTCCTTCCACTCTTTGACAGTCTGC
Organism: Chitala chitala; assembly: GCA_025773905.1. NCBI lineage: Eukaryota > Metazoa > Chordata > Actinopteri > Osteoglossiformes > Notopteridae > Chitala > Chitala chitala. The sequence goes on along the minus strand of JABJVR010049306.1, from coordinate 6,220 downwards.
ACATACACAAGCAGTAATCCTACATTTTTTTCCCCAGAATAAGGATAACATAAGTGATGACAATGTGACTTAAATCACTGCAAAGAGTAACACTAAGGCATTCGTAGTTAATGCCTCACTAGTTGACTACACTTTTGATGGTATTTTGGTGGTGTTATGACTTTAAAGTTGTATTGGATGAGAAAGAGCCATGAGATGTGTTGAAATCTAACCTTTGACCTTTCTGCTTTACCTGGCTCAAAGCTCAGGGAGCTGGGATCCACCGCCAGCGAGGGATCTTTGCTCAGGATGTTCTCGATCATCATCTTCAGGCTGCTTCCAACCGAAGAGACTGCTGACCCGTCACCCTGGCCCGTGGTAACTTCTGCAGCCTCCTTATTTTCGATGTCCATGGCATCTGCCACGTCCATCTCAAATACAACACTATAGTGTACTGATATGCCCCTGGACAGGAAACACAGAGTGCCTCGTGAGAACGCACTCCAAAATGATCTAGGAAAAATGAGGCATGCCACACCTACACAATTAGCATTGTTACCTAAGAGCAGTGCCTTTACAAGCATTGACAGTGATGCTGCCACACAGTACTCCACAAAGCAGCAACTTGGCAAGTACCCACACATGCCCACCGTTAATTCAAAGACCATCTTAGTAAATCTGCAGTATGTACTCTTCCCTAACCGTGGTTTAATTCACAGATTCTTCATAGTCAAGAGAGGAACTCTTAGCAATGTCTGACAACCATTTTGGCTGGCAAATAAAATTTTATTTTTTTGAAAGCTAGAGGTTTTCGGTATATAAACACAGTCTATATCTGCCTAAAAGCCAATAATAATTGACTGGCTACACAGAAGGGGCTAGGCAGCCAGTCGACCTTGAGCCCCCAGAGGTTTTTTCTCCACACTGTGGAGTTTTTCGTACTTCTCCTCTGTTGTTGTCTGGCTTTAACTTCATCCACCAGCTGTTAACTCTGTAATATCTGTAATTTCTTTCTGTAAGTGCTTTGAGGCAACTTGTTGTGAAAGGCACTATATAAAAAATTGTACTGAATTGAATTTCAAGCCATTCAAGTAATTGTCAAATTCCTGCTTGCAAAACCAGTGTTAAGAGTAAGCCCAGATACCGCACTTTCCTTAAGGCCATGTAGAAATCTGCCAGGAAAAGGCTCTGGTGTAGACTACAGACAGAGAGAGAGAGAGAGAAGGGGAGAGCGGGAGAGAGAATGGGAGAGAAGCAGAGTGGATGGGAGAGAGAGAGAGAGAGAGAGAGAAGGGGAGAGGGGCAGAGAGAATGGGAGGGAGAGAGAGAAGGGAAGAACAGGAGAGCGGGGAGAGCGGGAGAGAGAAAGGGGTGAGCGGGAGAGAGAGAAAGGGGAGAGGGGAAGAGAGAAAGGGGAGAGTGAGAAAGAAAGAAGGTGATAGAAAGAGACAGAGAAGGGGAGAGGGAGAGAGACAGAGAAAGAAGGAAAGAGAGAGAAAGAATAAAGGGAAAGGGGGAAAGACAAAGAGAGCTGCTGTTTGACAGGTTTATCCTCACTACTCATTTACCCTTCAGTGTCCTTCGCCTCACTGGGTTTTACAGAAACATGGGAAAAGAAGAGGTAATAGGTTAGTCATTATTTCTGAGCATGACAGTCACTAAACAGTATCAAAAGTAATATAGACATTTCATACCTACAATATACAGCATGCTTATTACATTTATATTAAAGAATATATTAATGTGATGTGATAAATAATATTATATTGAATTCCTATATTTGTTTTTAAAGTGTTCTGTATAATAACTGTGAAGATATGGTTACCCATTTACCCAAAACAAACCATAATCTAAGTTATGATAAAGCAGGAATTTGTTCTACTTTTTTCTGATGTCTTTTGAAGAACATAACATTAAAAAGGCTGATCAAAACCAATTAATAAAATGTGAAGAGGAGTGGTGATTTTAAAAACTATCAAATAATGCTGTTGTGCTTGGGCTAGAGTAACACCTCACGGCTCACTGGGGTAGAGGAAAATACCAAATGGTAATCGGGTCTTGTATACAAATTATGAGACTTTGGGTTATAAATATTTAGCTGAAATCAATTCCCAGCCATGCAGGAAAAAAAGGAGATATTGCCAAAAAAGACAGCTCCCTAGTCTTTTCAATACTGAAAGTCTTGTCAGGATTCAGAAGAAGTAAATGTTTCTTCCACTGTCCAACATGTCATCACCAGGCTCACCTTATTCCCAGCACTCTGACATTCTTGAATCCTGGTAGCTTGTCAAAATCGTGCTGCATCTGCGACAAAGGTAAGAAGATGCTTATGGACTACAAAACTTAAAGGGACCAGCTTGTCAACACGAAGCACAAGTTACATGCGTTTGTTTGGCTCCCTATTGCACAGTGACCCACAATCAATGCAACCTCTCCAGGCAACAAAGCTGCACTCAGACCACATCTGATTACCCACACAACACTGTGGGATCACACTTATAGGGTCAATATCCAAGTAACAGTGGTTTTTTGAATTAAAATTAAACAGCTCTCCAGTCAAAGCACTCTGCTCTGGCCACATTAGGAATGAGGCTGATCTCAGTATGAATAAATGAGAGGATTATAGCTCAGGAAAAGAATTATACAGGCAGATGAGATATTAATCTCTGGAGAGCAGCATACTCTTTAAGCACATTTTAGTTTACTCTCCAACATTAATCATTTTTAATGGAACATCAAGATGGCCATTTACACCACATCAGTTGTCCCTTAATCTTTTGAGATATCTTTTTACCATGACTCCAGGACTATTGGTCAGTCTGTAGCCATAATAGGCACCAAACTGAAAAAATGGCTTTGAGATCAGAAAAAGTGTATACTTGCACTGTGGTTTAAATATTGTGTGACTTTGTTTTGTTTGCTGATTTGCTGTCAGTATTTAGGTTTTCATCATGTTTGAAAACAGCAGAGAGGTCCATATTTTCTGAAGTGTCCCACGGCTATATTCAGGGACTTCCCTATAGGCTATCATGGAGTCACAGCAGTCAGTCACAAAGCTCCCCTTACCTGATCTTGAAGGTGCTTAATAAGGTCATGGTACTGAGGGCTGTCACGGTCGTTCAGGAGTTGGCTGTAGTCCGGGTTGACAATGGTAATGGCGAATTCTATTGCCTGTTCAACCAGCTGCTCCGGAACAACATTGGGGAGCTCAAGTTCCTGCAGGAACAGCAGCAGGTCTTTACAAGTAAACTCGGCTCCTTCATCCTGTCTGACTGGGGAGAGGAAATGGGGTGCCTGGCTTTGTATGCCAAAGTCTGCAGGACATTACTTTATTCTTCACCTTTCTCTTAGACCTCACCTTGTCCGTAGCCTTGGCAACATCATCGACATCACTGGGAACGCCGGGCACACGTGTTGGACTGACTGTAAGGGTCGGCAGGTCTGTTGCCACAACAGTTGGGCCTTCTTTCGGTCCTGTGTACAGCCATCATTTTTAATCATGATTGAAGAGTCCTATAGCCCAGTGTCTGCCCACATGTTTTGAGAGCAGTCACTTGCATACCTGCTGTTTGCTCTGGAGTTGGTTCAGTCTTTACGGTTGGATCCCCGCTAAGGACAAAAAGGCAAAATGCACAATAGGTTAATAATAAAGTAGTGGAATTATGGGAAAAACATGAAAATATGCAATGAAAACATAATTCAGTGTTGAGTGACTGTGTGTATGTGTGTGTGCATGTTAAACATATGTGCGAACACAGCATATTTTGTTATTAAATTGCGTTTGCCTCACACAGGACTCAAAACAGGCTGACAACATAACTTTGATTCTGACCTGGTACCAGAAGGGGCCAAGTTGGCCTATGATGCCAGAAAAAGGCCAAAGTGACATTTGAGACATGTGCAGATAAATTATTGCCTCACTTTCTTGAAATGTTTAATGAGTCGTATGAAGGTAGGATTCTGCCACAATCCCTGTGACCAGCAGTAGTTTCCCTTCTGTTAAAACCAGGTAAACCTCCCACAGATATGGCTTCATAGTGCCCCATATCTTTTATGTCATGTGACACTAACATACTATGCAAGGCCTTGGCCAGGAGGATTGAACCAAACATTCCCAGGCTAACTGCTAATGATCAGAATGGGTTTGTGCCTGGTAGACAAGCATACCATAATTCTTGTATATTATTAAACACATTGTATCCAAAACAAAATACTGGTGACTATGCACTCATGTCATTAGATGCTGAAAAGGCTTTTGACAGAATAGGGTGGGCATACCTTTTTGAAACTCTTAAGAGATTTTGTCTTAGTGAGAAATATCTTAAATGAGTACAGTTATTACACACAGATCCAATAGCTACAATGTCAACAAACCATCAAAATATATTAGTCTTTACAGGTCCACACGGCAGAGATGTCCATTGTCCCTTTTATTATCCCTGTTTGCTGAATGACTAGGAGAAAAACTGCCCTCCACTGTATATGCAGTTTCCCTATAACCCTAAAGGTTTAACTTATCTAGGAATTAAAATAACTCCCATCGATAAAATTGTATCCATCAATTATGATCCTATGGTACAAGAAATATTTCAGCCGTTAGAGAGATGGAATTCATTACCTATCTCAATGATTGGACGTGTTAACATCATAAAAATGTCAATTCTGCCAAAGTTTTTATATTCCAGATAACTGTGTTAAATGTAGTAGTGCTGTAGCTACACTCTTTCATTGTATGTGGGAGTGTGAAAATTCAGGGGAAAAAAAGAAATTCTTCAGTCTACTTCAGTTTTATAGGAATTGTTCTCCCTGTTGATGCCAAATTATGTATTTTGCAAATTTTTCCTGAAACCTTTTCAGTAACTGGAAGGAACAGAAGGCTGATTAATTTCTGCATGTTGCAGGCCAAGCGTGTTATTGCGTTTAAATGGAAGGACTTTCAAGGAACCACTTTAGGTCAATGGATCAGGGAAACGGCTTGTAACTTGGCTTGGGAAAGATTAACTTATTTGGCAAAAGGGAAAATTGCAGACTTTTACAAGATTTGGACACCCTTTTTACAATGGACTTGCCTATGTAAATGATCTGAAAATCCTTGGCAGTGCTCCTCTGTGTTGCCAGCAGTGTGACCACAGTTGTGAGGGTGGGGGTGGGAGGGTTGTGGAAATGTTTTGTTGCGTTGTTGTTTGTGTTCTGTTGTAATTTAATAATCAAAATCAATAAATATAACTGTGTAAAAAAGGCCAAAGTATTGTTCCCAAACAGGTCCCAGCAATATATCAGCCTGTCCTGACCAAATGACTAACTAAACGGGAAGAGGAAATACAAAGTAGTGCCCGCACGATGTGTCACGCTGCTACAGTACAGTAAAGCTCGTTAGTTCTATTGTTAGTTGGTAGTTTGGCAGTCATGCACCAAAATATATTTTTTAATTAACATTATGAAAAAAATGTTCTGTGCACTTAAAAGCCATAGACATGATGTAAATCTCTTTTTACTAAAAAAGAACAAAAAAGAAGGATTTCCTCAACTGGTCAGTGTTCTTCTAAAAAAGCACGTTTCAGAATTGAGTTTACAGTCAGTATACTAAAGGAGTGTTTCAGAATTAAGTATACAAGTAGTATACAAAAGTAAAGTTTCAGAATGGTGTATACAGGTAGAATACAGAAAAAGTGTTACAGTGTGCCGTATACAGGTAGAATACAAAAGTGTTACAGTGTGCCTTATACAGGTAGAATACAGAAGTGTTACAGTGTGCCGTATACAGGTAGAATACAGAAGAAGTGTTTCAGTGTGCCATATACAAGTAGAATACAGAAGTGTGCCATATACAGGTAGAATACAGAAGTGTTTCAGTGTGCCGTATACAGGTAGAATACAAAAGTGTGTCAGTGTGCCTTATACAGGTAGAATACAGAAGTGTTACAGTGTGCCGTATACAGGTAGAATACAGAAGAAGTGTTTCAGTGTGCCGTATACAGGTAGAATACAGAAGAAGTGTTACAGTGTGCCGTATACAGGTAGAATACAGAAGTGTTTCAGTGTGCCGTATACAGGTAGAATACAGAAGTGTGTCAGTGTGTCATATACAGGTAGAATACAGAAGAAGTGTTTCAGTGTGTCGTATACAGGTAGAATACAGAAGTGTTTCAGTGTGCCATATACAAGTAGAATACAGAAGAAGTGTTTCAGTGTGTCGTATACAGGTAGAATACAGAAGTGTTTCAGTGTGCCATATACAAGT